>ML788511.1:125687-158044 GCA_009831015.1 Picea engelmannii | reverse complement strand
TACATAAATACAATGTACCTACCTTCTCTCCTTTTTCTATCACCAATGATCCTTTGATGACCTTCCACATCTTATATGTAAATATGGATATACAACCTTCACTTGCCAACTGCCCTATTGAAATTAAATTTTTCCTTAAATCTGGAACATGTCTTACCTCTTTCAACAACCATTAGTTTCCATTGCGTTGCTTTATTTTTACCTTTCTCATTCCAACAATTTTGCATGGTGCATCATCACCCAAATGAACCTGTCCAAAATCACATGGAGCATAATCTAGAAAATGTTTCCTATGGGGTGTGGCATGAAATGAAGCTCTTGAATCTACTACCCAAGACTCAAAAAATTATCTACAGAAAGAATCAAAGCATCTTGTAACAAATCACCTGTTACATTTGCTTCCCGATTTCTCTCCTGTTGTCCATCTCTTTGTTTCTTTGGAGCTTTGCAGTCTTTCTTCAGATGTCCTTTCTTCCCACAATTCCAACACTCTATCTTTCCAAGTCTGGATTTGGATCTGCCCTTCCTACAATTTCCATGGTTCCCTGAGCCCTTTCCTCTATCTTTTTGTCTTACCCTATTCTCTATGTTCAACACATTACCTGATGTCTCACCTGTTCTTTTCCGTCGCATTTCCTCACTAAGGATAACACCAACAACATCATCAAATTTTAAAGTATTTGAACCAGAGACAGATTTACTTACAGCCATGACCAAGCCATTCCAACTTTTTGACAATGAGAACAAGATTAGAAGAGCCCTAACCTAATCATCAAAGTCCACTTTTACAGAACTTAGTTGATTAGTAACCGTATTAAATTCATTTAAATGATCTACAACAGACCCACCTTCCGACATCTTCATATTAAATAATCTCTTCATTAGAAATACCTTATTGGACACTAAGGGTTTTTCATACAATTTGGCCAATGCGTCGATCAAACCCTTCGTTGTCTTTTCTTTGGAAATATTGAAAGCCACCAACACTGCCAAGCTTAGCCGTATCGTTCCTAGATCCTTTCTGTCAAGAATCTCCCATTCTTCGTCCTTCATGGCCGTTGGCTTCTTTGCTACTCCACCCAATGGTAGGAATAGATCCTTCTGATATAAATAATCTTCCATATGCATCTTCCATAACTGGTAGTTTTGGCCGTTAAATTTCTCGACCCTAAACTTTCCATCTTCCGACATTGCTTCCAATCGAACCAGGAACCCTCTTTTCCTGTGAGTTACCTTTCGCTCTGATACCAGTTGTTAGAAAAACAGGACCGCGGAGCAATAAAATAAAACAAATGCGGAAACAAAACACAGAAGATACACAATACATGAGAGACACAGATTTACGTGGTTCACTCAGTGTGGGCTACGTCCACCAGAGAAATTGCCAGGTCCTTCCTTTATTATTATCCAGCAAATGAAGGGATACAACCTACAGGAAAATCTGCTATAACTTCCTTTTCTTTCTCTCACAGTATCCTCTCTCAGAATACAATATTTTCCATCAACCATAGCCGCAATACATTTCCCTCATAAAAGAGGGTTGCTTTCTAGGGAAAAAAACCCTAACATAATCTCTACCATTAGATCTGCGACCTTATAATGAACGGTCCAGATTTACAATGAAATTACATTATACATTTATGAGGCAATTTTTCCTTCAGGGGCTTCACCCCCAAACCCCCATCGGGGGACGCTTCCCCCAAACCCCCGCTAGGGGGCCACTTGCCCCCAGACCCCCCAGCCGGGGGGATAGCCCCCCCGGACCCCGCAGAGGGGGTACCCCCCCTCTGCACTCCCCCGCGTGGAAGAGTGTACATACTTTTGGGGTGTAAATACTTCATGGGGTATAAACACGGCTGAAAGAAAGGACCTCTGAATTAGGAAGATAACCAGGCTCCACAACCAACAACCCTTCATCTTCATATTTTACTGAAAGAACGTTAGCAAGCACATTGTCTTTTCCTTTCTTGTAAATGATCTCATAATCATATCCAATTATCTTAGTCACCCATTTTTGTTTCTCTAGGGATGAAATATGTTGCTCCATAAAATACTTGAGGCTCTGATGATCTATCTTAATTTGGAAGCGTTTCCCCAATATATAAGGGCGCCATAGATCCATTGCATGAAAAATAGTCAACATTTCCTTTTCATATATTGATTGGCTGAAATGTCACTCTGACAGTTGTTTGCTGGAAAAGGCTAGAAGTCGACCATCTTGCATAAGGACTACGCCAATTCCTCTCTCTGGAGCATCAAATTCTAGGACAAATGTCTTTGTGAAGTCGGTAAGGGATAGGACACGAGTGGTGCACATAGCCTCCTCCAAGGCTTGGAAGGAATGATCATTTGTTGGAGTCCAAGTGAAAGCATTCTTTTTAAGGAGAGCAGTGAGAGGCATTGCAATCTTTCCATAATCCTTAAAAAAATTGTGATAATAGCCCGTTAAACCCATAAAACCATGGAATATTTTGAGATTCTTGGGACGAGGTTGATCCTGCATAGCTTCAATTTTCTTAGGATCCACCCTGGCACCATCCTTGCCAACAATATGACCCAAGTACTCCACTTCTGAGGCTCCAAAATAACATTTATATTGTTTGAGGAAAAAGTGGTATTGACAGAGTAAATGAAGAACTCGATCCACATGAGCAAGATGGGTTGTCCATGGTTTACTATATATGAGAATATTATCAAAGAAAACTAAGACAAAATGACAGAGAAAAGGATAGAAGACATTATTCATGAGGCTTTGGAAAGTGGACAGAGCATTACACAAGACAAAGGGCATGACCAAGAACTCAGAGTGGCCCTCATAAGTTCAAAATGTAGTCATAGGAATGTCGACCTCTTTCATACGTATCTGGTGGTATTGAGAACGAAGATCAAGTTTAGTAAAGTACTGGGCACCACTTAATTCATCCAAGAGATGATCAATGACATGAATGGGGAATTTTTCTTTGATGGTGACTTTGTTGAGGGTGAAAAAGTCAGGACACAGGTGCCAAGATCCCTCTTTCTTAAGTACCATGACCACATGAGAAGAATAGGGGCTATTACTAGGACATATAACGCACGTTGTGAGCAATTCTTGAACAATTTTCTCAATTTCACTTTTCTGGGCAAATGGACGATGATAGGGACAGATATTGGGAGGAAGGGTACCGGGGATGGGGGGAATGGAATGATGATGAACACCATGGGAAGGCGGAAGTCCCTAAGGAGTGGAAAAAACAACTTGATATTTGGAGATGATGGATTGGAGGTTAGGATGCACAAAGGGTGTCTCATTGGCTTGAATAGAATGTCACAACCATTCGACACCCAACACAATGTCACAACCACCCATGTTGATAGAAAACATATGATATTTCATGTTGTAGTGACCAATTTGGAGACACACATTTCCACAATGCCCCTCAAATTTCATGGAACCTCCATTGGAAATCATGATTTGAAAGTTGTTGACTGCGCGAATATAGCAATTAGTTTCTTTGGAAATTCGACGAAGAATAAAATTATGGGTATTGCCACTATCAATGAGGATGATGACCTTCCAATGCTTAATAAAACCAATTATCTTGAGGGTTTGGGGAGAAGAGAAGCCAGTGAGAGCATTCAAGGAAATGACTGGTTCGACTTCTGGGAGGTGCAAGGGTGGTGTAAATTCAGTGTGTTCAAGTGACTTGGTCGTAGGGGAAGCCTCGACCTCTTCTTCAAAAACATCCTCATAGATGACCATAAAAATATTTTTTTCCTTACACTTGTTCCCAGGAAAGTATTTATCATCACAATTGTAACAAAGACCCTTGAGTTGGCATTCAACCATTTTTGCCCAAGTCAATTTTTGGATCTTCAGTGGAGTGGAAGGAGGGGTGGGAGTGATTAGTTTATTGAAGGGAATAAATGAGGGTTTTCTGGTTTGAGAAGAGACAACATGTTGTGCTTCCTTAGCTTGTTTAGTAGCTTTCACCCAACTCTGTGGACGATCCATGAGGACGTGGATACAGATCTCATCCTTGAGGCCATTGATAAAGAATTCTTAGAAAAAAACATCAGACATGCTCTCTGTGCAGAAATCCAAGCACTCAGAAGCAACTATAAAGTCTTCAACTATGCCAGATTGTTTTAACTTGGTCAAATGACCTAAATGGTGGGTTTCAGTGTCAAAGCGTTCATAAAGATATGCAACAAATTGTGTCCAAGCCACATACCCTTAGCAGAAATTTTTTCTCCATTTCCACCATTGCCAACGTTCTTGATCTAAATGGAGAACACCATACCAGAGTTTGGCCAACTCATCAGTAATGTCGTACAAATAAAATTAGTGTTCCATTTGAGTTACCAATCCGGTGGGATCCAAGCCATCAAATTTGTTCACATCCACTCGAGGAAGGCATAGGTCACGTTGAATGTGATGTGACTTAAAAGTACGGGAATCGGAGGAAGTCTCGCCTTCGAGGTGCAAATGTTGGTCAAATGAGGTAAGGTCTCCATTAATATTCAACTTGGCATGGATTTGGGTAATGAAGGATGCAAGCTGGGTAGAGAGGTCATGTTTCAAGGTTTCCATTTTTACGTCTATGATGGAATTCATTTTGGCATTGATGGTGGTAATATTGGCACTAAGTTGTTGCATTTCCTTCTAGGCCTCTGAGAAATCAGATGACAAGGTATTGAGATGGGCTTCAAGGTCTTGGCTACGAGTGTGGGCCATGATGAAAGGGGGTACTGGAAAGGGGTGGGTGGAACCACATAAAAAAGGGGTTATGGTTGAATCGTATCACGATGATCAGGTCGAAGAGGGGAATCCAATGGGGTAGGTCCCAAAAAAGGAGGTCGGAAGGGGGTCGAGACCACAAAGAAAAAAAAGTTGAAAAATATTAGGTATTACTGCTATCATAATGAAAAGAACAGTCCAATGGGGAAAGTCTCAAATAAGGGTGCGGGCAGGCCCGCATAATTTTTTTTTACTCTTGCAGAGTTATACTCCGAACTAAATAATTTTGCAGTGGTGAAATGCCCAAATTCTTAACAGGAAGAAATATGTAGTAATTTCACAACCCGAATGCAGGCAACAAGGTTGCACGACAATAGATCTTGTATGTTCCTTTTCTGTTATGTTTCCGTCCCAAGGGTTAGAGTTTTTAGGGTGCCTACAAAGAAGGGTTTTTCATGTGCTATAACTCTTTGAAATACATGCGGGGTCGAACAATAGTACTCGGCCCAATATCTCAGGGCACCAACTAAGGAGGCTAGACCATACTCTTAGTTGTACTACCCGATTACCCAGATACTAGAGAGTATCTTCTCAAGTATTGTTCTCAGTGGCACTATAACATTCAAGCGACCAGTTGGTTTATCTACGGAGGGCTTCAAGATATCTAGGCCAGTCTATATACACGTGTTGTCTGATGTGCTACCACTCAAAGGGGTACCAACAAGGGTTACAAGGGTGGAAAACAATGTGCACTTAAGTACCACTTGTAGTTTATGTGTGTATGCTTCCCCGACCACATATTTATGCACTGAATGACAAATCATTGTAGCTTTAAGACGTTAGGATACGTCTCTACCCTAAAAAAAAATTACCCATAGTTTCTGCTAAGGAAAGTTCTTTGATACCACTTGTTACATACCAGATCTATTATAATATAAGAAAAGAGAAATACCGCAGAGAATAATAGTGGAATACCAACAAAAAATGAAATACTGCAGAGAATAACAACGAAATAACAACAAAAAAAGGAAATACTACAAAGAATAACAACGAAATAACAACAAAAAAATGAAATATTGTAGAGAATAACAATAGAACATAGAATTTTATGGAACCACAACACCAAAATAATACCTTTATTGATAGGAAACAATGTTCACTTGCTTCTTTGAGGGGGCAACCTCCAACATAGCAGAGCTTTATTACAATAATTCTCAAGACAAAACTTCTCATGCCCTAAAATCCTATTTATTCTAAATCTATTTACCACAAGAACAATCTAGAGGAAGATCTTCTAGAAGCAAAATTTTTTATTTGGTCTTCTTACATTTGAATTATTCTTCCTTATTACTAGGCCTTATTAATATTGGCCTTTATTACATGGGAAATATATTATTCTACCTAAATGCAGGGTTAGGGAGGTTATGTCCCTAACATGTTCAAAATTCCAGGGTATGGAAGTTTGGGCCCTCCTTTTACTTTAGGCGAACAAAGGGTGTGTCAAGCCACCAAGACCCACGTTTTGGTTGTTTTGGCTCCTTTTAAGAGAAAGTTCCACTGAATAGATTGAATGGTTTTCATAATGTGCTTGGGGGTGGCTAAGGCATAAAAGGTATACAAAGGGATAACTTGTAGGATCGACTTGAGAAGAGTGAGGTGACTGGATTAAATGGTTGTAGTTTCCCTTGACACATTCATTAACACATAATCAGATAGATTATGATCAATGAAGACAATGGCCTTATTAGTCATCTTGTCCCAATCCCTCAGTTTCATGGTACTTTAGAGTGTTGGTATTTGTGTCCTTCATGATGACTCCCTTATGCTCTCTTTCAATAAGTAGATATTCCATCTTCAACTTTAACAAATCGAAATCTACAACATTTAGATGTCATTTCTTCTATCACATATATCTTCCCAGCCCCTCACTAAAGATAGCTACCTCAATAAATCACTGCTGCAATGACATAACACTGTCCAATTTGAACTTTTGTGTAGCTATCTGATAAGACCTTAAAGCAAGGTATTAGCAACCCAAGATTCCACAAACCAAGTTTCCTCAACTTAGCACAAAGACATCCCCTTAAGTCAACAACCAAAATTCCACAAACCAAGTTTCCTCAACTTAGCACAAAGACATCCCCTTAAGTCAACAACCAAAATTCGAGAAACCAAGTTTCCTCAACTTAGCACAAAGTCATCTCCTTTAAGTCAACAACTAAAATTCCACAAACCAATTTTCCTCAACTTAGCAGGAAGGCAACCCCTTGAAATCAACAACCAAAATTCCACAAATCAAGTTTCCTCAACTTAACACAAAGGTATCCTTTAAAGTCAATCACCAATATAATATAAATTGTTAAACCTTAAGAGCACCATGCTTCTAAAACACAAGATTGAAATTTGGGGATTTATATACATACAGAAATGAAAATGGCGAGTTACACAACATATGTACTTTGGCAATTTCCTAACAATCTAAACTGGTCGCAAAATGCCTTTGACAGATATTTAGAGTCATAAAAGCTATTTTAAAATGATTTGGGTATACTCATGTTTCAACCATATAACCACTATATTGGCGTAAGTCTCAAGATGCCATCCATAAAATCAATGTGCAAACCAGTTAACTACTACGTTAACAACAAAACACTATTTCTTAGGACGCCCAAGAGGACAAGGATGCCTTGTTCTTTCTTCCTGTCCATTCCGAAATATTAGTGTGTACATTATCCTCCTGATAAAACGCCCTAATAGAAGCAGGCGTTAATTGCACGTATCGCCCTTTCGTCATATATATCTGCTACATAGCTCCGATATTTCTTTATTATTTCGCTGACCCACGCATTTTACATATAGGGAATCATAAAAATGGTGGCTAAAGTCTGCGGAATTGCAGTCCAATTAGAAGAACATCCATTGATAACGTGTTTTGCAGTCCAATCGGAATAACATCCGTTTGATTTGGAAGAACATAAAAAAGAAAAATTTGTCCGAAAAGAATTAAAAGGTAGAAAGTTTAGACTACGTTATTTCAGTGGGAAGATAACGTTCCAAATACCACAGGGAACAATAGAGTAACCAATATCTACACTGCATTTTGCTGTGACAGCTGTGGAAGTTATTGGATTTTAATTATTTTCAAATCTAACTGTTTATAAAAGAAATGAAGAATTTTTTCGGGTATTTACAGGAAATTTGACTAAAAATTGTTGGATTCGTAGATTTATGTGATTATTTCTGTAGAATCCGAATATTCTGAAAGTTTTTCAGCATACTGAATTCATTTTTACATTAAAAATAAATTCTGAATAACAAAAAATAATGATTCATAAAAATTTATATCACCAAATTCCAACGAAAAAAACCATTTCATAGAACAATTAACCAACACCACCGTTACAAGGCTGGATATTGTTCCTCTTGTTCACCTAGGAACAGAGCTTTCACCGCCTCGGTAATTGTTTAAAGAAATAATGCGTGATGTCATAACGCTCAGCCACCCACGACTAATGGTGCATTCAACCTTATATTACTTCAAGGCAAACGATTAACATGTTTCACTTCTTTGGTCATCGTTGTCGTCATTATTTTGCGCGTTTCCAGCTGTACCACGAAAATATTTGTATCGTTCCGTACCCTATGAATTCTTCTATTTTAAACTGGTGTCGAATTATTATTGCCTTATTAAAACAAATATTGCGTGAAGAGCAGAACAATTTGCTGGCTGGTTTGTTTGATTCATGCTGGACCAGGTTGATCGAGAATCCTGTCTATTTTCTGAATGGCGTTGTTGGTTTGTATTAAGTAAAGAAATGCCGTGTCTTGGATGATCACAGATAGAGTTCTGACGTGTTTGGGATGATCATCATAGCCGTTGAAATGCGACTTCCTGGGCGGCTAAAGGTATGCGTAGAAAGTGATTAAAATGAGATACACTCGACTCGAATTGCGTGCTCAAGTTGCACAGGTCTGACATTGAATGTGAAAGTGAAGCTATGCCCTAACGGCTACTTCTATGGCCCACTTCTCTCACTTCCCAACGGGCAATGGGCATTCCCCTTTTCAAGAACACATCTTACAATGGTCCAAAGATCCAAATCCAACCACAGACTGGGATTGATACACATGTTATTTATTTTATGTATGGAAATTACTACAAATTTCGGTATCAGGGACCCCCTCGGCCAATTTATCCAACCAGTCGCCCTTGAGATTTTTCACGCTGAAAGTCTTCCCCCTTCAATATTGTCGGCCTTCTATTCATCTTCCAATTCAATAGTCTTTAATATAAATGGATTCCTTGTGAGATAGATAGGCCTCTCAAGCGTTCCTCCCAGGCCATGCTAATTTATCTCTGTGTACCCTCTGGAGCCTTTTATTTCCACTCTCCTTTCTTCATCCTGGACGGCTTCTGCCTCTGTTTCTCCTGATCCAAACTAAACTCACTATTCATCATCCTTCCGATCAGGGTTGAAACATTCGAATCATATATAAAACCAAAACCATCCGTTCAAATGACTAATCGAACTACTGTTCCAGGGCCAGAGGATGAGGGAACAGCGCAGACAACTCGTGATTCTCCCAGAAACAGAGCATTAATATACTCTGGATTGTTGGACATAAAGAAATCCAAGTCCACTTTTAAGTTCTTTCTGGTTTTTCTTTTACTTTCATATTTCTTAGGCTTTTGCTGGATTAGTTGGGTTAGTCCCATACTCGAGCTATGTAAGCCATCAACGCCACTGTTTTATGTCTAAAAAGTTTGCTTTCTCTGTGAATGTTTTGTTACTCGCAGGTTTAGATAGATGCTTTTGTAATATTTTGTCAATGAAATATGTCCATTTCTTGTTGTAGATGGCCGCGGCGAGGAGATGCTTTACACAGATATATCTCTGCAAACTCGAATCTTTCTGTCAAACCAGCAGCCATCGAAAATCCAGAAAGAGATCTTCCAGTCAAGATTGAACCCTCAACCCAGCAGTGTGAGATGTTCTTCTCTCATCGATGGTAAACAACTACCCAATCACTACATTAAATGAAGACAATGGCAAGTATGATGATGAAACTAATTTGTGCATATCTATTGTACTCTGCTTTCTCAGGTGTAGGTGCAGAAAAAGTTAATAGAACTCAAAGACATGGCAACGAAATTCTGTGCTGCGATCGTTCACACTTGAGGACAGACGTATGTTATTTGAGCGGGGATGTCCGAACCCACTCTCAATCTTCCTCTGTTTTCCTATACTCTCATGATAATAAAACTACCAGAGAGGAGAAAATCAGGCCATATACACGGAAATGGGAGAGCAGTGTTATGAGCACGATTGATGAAGTCAATCTCAAAATACTGAGTCGGACAGATCATGAGAGCGAGCAACAAAATCCGTGCCAAGTGCAGCACTCGGTGCCTGCAATGGTGTTCTCAACTGGAGGATACACAGGAAACGTTTACCATGAGTTCAACGACGGTCTATTGCCTCTCTATATAACTTCACAGCATCTTCAGGGGGAAATTGTTTTCGTCATTCTTGAATACCATGATTGGTGGATGATGAAATACCAAGATCTTGTGAAGCAGCTGAGCAAGTACCCAGTTATTGATTTCAGGGGGGATAAGAGAGTCCATTGTTTTCCAGAGATGATAGTGGGGATGAAGATACATGACGAGTTGACCGTGGATCCATCGCTCATGAAAGACGGTAAGACCATCGGGGACTTTCAGTCGCTCCTTGGCAAGGCGTATGGTCCCCCTAGATTAAGCGCTATGGTTGGATTCACAAACTTGATTAACGAATCCTCTACTGTTCCTCTTCATGGATTAAACAGTACTTCTGCGTCTATGAACTTTAGCAACGTTTTAGTGCCCAGCGCCTTAAAGCCCAAATTGGTAATAATTTGTCGGCCGAAATCGAGAGTAATGCTGAACCAGAAGGGAATTGTGCGATTAGCTGAGAAAATTGGGTTCCAAGTGGAAGTTTTAAATCCCAATCCAACCACAGAAATGGTAGAGATGTTCAGAGCTTTGAATTCATGTGATGTTATGTTGGGTGTCCACGGTGCTGCCATGACACACTTTTTGTTGATGAGACCTGGTTCTGTGTTTATACAGATAGTGCCTTTGGGTACAGACTGGGCTGCTGCTACATATTACGGACAGCCAGCCATGAAATTGGGACTGAAATATATGGAGTACAAAATCGTTCCGGAGGAGAGCTCTCTATATGAAAGCTATGAGAGAAATGATCCTGTTCTTACAGACCCGGACTCCATAAACAGCAAGGGATGGTGGGAGACAAAGAAGGTGTATCTGGATGGGCAGAACGTAAGACCGTCCTTGAAACGTCTTAAGAAGTTCCTTGTCAATGCCTATTCCTATTCTCTCTCCAGTGCACAAGCAATAACAGACGTGGGGAATTTGCAAAATGATTGAACATATGGTTTAGTGTATTATAACAGGCGGAGCAATTTGAGCAATTTAGGCAGGGGTTCGTTGGTATTAATATGATGGCTTATCTACTTCTTTGACACTGCAGACAGAGGTCAGATTATGGGCATTATGGGGAGTAGACAGACAGAAGGAGAAACAGAGAAAAGGGAATGGAATGGTGTAGTACAGGTTGAGGAAATGTGTGAATAAACAATTTTGTGTAGACGTCAGCGAAAGGAAGGAATGCAAAATGACACATCCATTTATTAATTTATTGTAAAATGCTTATTTATTAATTTATTGTAAAATGCTTACTGTACCAATAATCAACAAAATAGGTTCTGAGCAATGAAGGTGATCGATTGATTTTTTTTAAAATCAAAATGGGATTTCAGTTAAACAATTTTCTGTGTAAATGTCAACTAAAAGGAAGGAATGTAAAATGACATCTATTTATTATTTTGTTTATTAATTTATTGTAAAATGCTCACTTTACCACTAATCATCAAAATAGGTTTGGAGCAATGAAGGTGATAGATTGTTTTTTTTAAATCAAAATGGGATTTCACTTGCACAATTTTGTGTGTATGTGTCAACTAAAGAAGGAATGTAAAATGACACATCTATTTATTATTGTTTATTGTTTATTAATTTAATTGTTTATTAATTTATAGTAAAATGCTGGTTGTATTAATAATCAACAAAATAGTTCGGAGCAATGAAGATGATATATTGTTTTTTTTTAAATCAAAATGGGATTCAAATAATTTGGAGCAATGAAGATAATATATTGTTTTTTTTTAAATCAAAATGGGATTCAGTTAAAAACAATTTTATGTGTAGATGTCAACTGGAATTTAAAATGCTATATCCATTTATTTATTAGTTTATTAATTTAGTTAAACAATTTATTTATTAGTTTATTAATTTAGTTAAATAATTTTGTGTGTAGATGTTAACTAAAGAAAAAAATGTAAAATGCTACATCTATTTATTTATTAGTTTATTAATTTATTGTAAAATGTTTATTGTAATAATAATCAACAAAATAAGTTTGGAGAAAAAGTAATGGATTGATTTTTTTTTTCATCAAAATGAGATTTTAGTGGCAAGCCCTATATTACATGTCAGCGTTATTGGACAAACCCTGAGCAGGAAAAATCTTACCTACCCTCAATTCAACAAATTATCAATTAATTATTTTATTTTTTATTTTTTTAATTATTTATTTCAAACATCATTTGAAATCCTCTCTGAAACTTTTAGCCCACTTAGTCTGAATGCAAATAATTACATTCCATAAAACTTCCACGAATTGTACCTAGTGAAATTATTAATTTCTTTCTTGCCACAAACTTCTCTAACCTCACTTCAAACTTTTTTTGACCTCACAAACTTATGTAACCTAATTTATCTCACAAACTTCTTTCAACTAACTCAAGTCACAAACTTTTTTAATCTCTAATTTACATATTCACTAGCTTTTCTAACCTAACTAACTTATTGTACAAGTCTAAATCATAAAACTTTTAAACTTCTCCTTCTCTTAAATCTACTAAATCTTTCAATTATCTTTAATCTATTAAATCTTTCAATTCTAAATATTTCCTCCACCCCCACCCTCACATGTGTGAGGGTGGGGGTGGGGTCTCTTATATTTTCCCCACTCCTAACCTCACATATTTATACATTTCTCTTATATTTCCCTCACCCCCACCCTCATATGTGACCTCACAAATTTCTCTAACCTCACTTCAAACTTTTTTTACCTCACAAACTTCTCTAACCTAATTTATCTCACAAACTTCTCTGACCTCACTTCTAACTTTTTTGACCTCACAAACTTCTTTCAACTAACTCAAGTCACAAACTTTTTTAATCTCACAAACTTTTCTACCCTAATGTACCTATTCACTATAACCTAATTTACCTATTCACTAGCTTTTCTAACCTAACTAATTTATTGTACAAGTCTAAATCATAAAACTTTTAAACTTCTCCTTCTCTTTAATCTACTAAATCTTTCAATTCTCTTTAATCTACTAAATCTTTCAATTCTAATTCTATTTCTCACTCTCTCAATTACAACTAAAATCACTCAAATTACATATTTCAATTCTAACTCCACTCTCCATTACAATTAAATTACAATTAAAGTGGAGCTAAAATTTTCAAAATAAAATATTTTCAAATAAACTTAATTTTAATATTAACATTTGATATTAATATTAATTTCTAAAAAATATAAAATAAATATAATAATAAACTTAACATATTCATACTCAAATTACTTTAAAATTGCATTTTAACCTACAAATTATAAGAATATGTACACTTAAGTGAATACTCAAAATTAACTTAGAAGATGTGTACAAATTAACAACTATATCATTTAAAAATTATATTTTAATAAATAAAAAAAATTGTATAATTATCTATACGTTATACTTTATGTGAATACTCAAAATTATTATTGTGTAAAAAACTTACAAGATGTGTACACATTTTAAAATGATTTTATTTTAAATGTGTTTAATTTTTGAATTAATATGTAAGGTAATATGCATTTAATGTATTTAAGATTAAATATCAAATTTAATGTATATGAGATTAAATACCCAATTTTTTTAAGGGTTAAATTTAGACTTTTTAATCATGAAATTAATTTTTTTTTTTTTATAGAAATTAAATTTTAAAATAATATTAAAATTTTGTGCAAAATTTTGTATAATTTTGTATAATGTAAATAAAATAACAATTTTAATAATAACATATATGAAATGAAAAATTATCTAAATTTTTTTTTTTAATTTATAATATAATTTTTTAATAATATTTTGACAAACTTAATACTTAATAGTAAATTTTGTATAAAAATCTTCTTTAGAATGCAATTTTTTTTATAACATTCTGTTATTAAAATTAAGTTATAATCAATTGATTTAATGTATTGAAAACTAATTTTAATTTAACACATATATAATAATCTCTCTAAAATATGATAAAGTGTGTATTATTAAGGTATTTTTTGTGATTATGTTGGTTTAAACTTTGCAAAATCATATATATTAGGTGTGGGAATGAAGGTATATGCTCAAAAGTTATATTAGTAGCAATCCACCTAATTGTAAATTAGCCAAATAAAAAAAATAATCTCTAAAATTTAATCATAAAATTAACATACCAAATATTTAATAAATAAATAAAATAGAAAAACCTTTCTTTACAAAATAAAATTTATCTATATATATATATTTATTCATTTATTTAAAATAATGAAAAAGTTCTCGTGTCCATTAGAGTGATAATGTCATTGCTAGTATGGAATTTGACACAATCTCGACGGATGAGAGATCTAAACGACTGATAATCTTTATGTATGGAGTTGAGGAATCTTACATGAATTGACTTTTGGTAATGTGTTATTCGATGGCCTTGGTGTTAATTGGATGTTTGTGGCAACTACATGGTATATTAGCCAGAGTAGTCAATAAGAAAAGTGGAAAACGATTTAAGGGTGATATCTTATGTATCTGATTTAGTTACTTAGTGATAAAATCTAATTTGACACAATCTCGAGGTATGAGATATCTAAATGATGGGTCATTTCCATGTTAGGAGTTGAATGATCTTACATGAATGGCTTTAGCTAATGTGTGAATGGATTTAGCTAATGTGTTATTGGATGGCTTTAGTGGTAGTTGGATGTTTATGGGATTATATGGTATATTGGTAGTGAACTTAATAAGAAAAGTGGAACAAGATTTAAGGGTGATGAGAAGAACAGATCAATTATCTATAAGTTAAGAATTTGCTTAAAATTAGTTAGTATTAAAGAAATATGTTGGAGAATTGGTAAACAAAAATAATCAATTGTCCAATAGTAAATTGATTTAGTTTATTTAAAGGGGAAATATATTTAAATATAACTATTAAATAGAAATATATATCAATTCTATCAAATAATTTCAAACTCATATGTAATTAAATATAGTTAAATATTTGGTATATAAAGTTTTCATAAAATTTTCAAGAATAATTTAATATATATATATATATATATATATATATATATTGATTTTTATGAAAAAAATATTTATAGAAAAAATAATAATAATAGTTAAAATATCTATTGAATAATAATAGATTATAATAAGTAAAAGCTTGAGAGACTCATGTGCTTGAATCAAGCGCCTCATGTAGCTTACCTGCGGGGCTTCCCCTTCTGGTGCGTTGCACCAGTCTTCTTGAGGCGCTCTAGTCCCTTTTGCCCAAGGGGCCGCTCTTGTGGTGCGCCTTGCCCACAGAGTCGTTTTCCACTGATTCTAGATGTGCCCTATTGGAGGCGGGGAGAAACCGCCTCCCCTCATGCCCTCTTTTGATGAAGTAGCCTTCAGAAGGCTGTTACTCGCCCAAGGAAAGAAGAAAGAAGGAGGCATTGCTCCACAGTTCGTCAAAAAACTCGATGAAGTCCTAGAAATCGATTTACCCCCAGCCCATCCTATGAGTGTGGTCGTTTCCCTTGCAGATCAGGCACTTGTTGGCTAGTTTACAGGGCTATGGCCATCTCCACGAACAAATGAGAATTGGATCCAAAAAAAATGGAGGCCCCTGATATCAAACAACGTTACCAGCTACGCAGTCGGAAGAGGCTTCTTCCTGTTCGAATTCATTTCCAAAGAAGATCGGGATATGATCTTTAGGAGTGGGCTTTATTTTATGGGACCACAGGGGCTCTACTTAAATCGCTGGACACCTGACTTTGATCCTGAAGTGGACGTGCCAAAGACGGTTCCGATCTGGGTATGCCTACCCAACTTGTTAATCCATTGTTGGAACCTTTCCTCTCTGCAAACCATAGACAACAAACTGGGAATATACATAGACAAAGCGGATCCAAAAGGTCAATACTCGTGTGCCCGGATCTACGTAGAAGTTGATCTAGAAGCGGGTCTTCTTGAAGCAATCAAGCTAACTGTCGGTGAATGGAAACACTACCAAAAATTGGACTATGAGCAATTGTCATTCAAGTGTCGTAGCTGCCATGAATATAGACATTTCCAAAAGCAATGCCTAAAAATCCAGACGATGCAGAAAGAGAAAGAGTTATGAGAAGGATGGAAGCAAGCGAAGAGACCCAAGGTAAACCCTAATCCTAACTCCAAAAAGGAAAAGGAAAAACAAAGAGGACAAAAGGATATGGAAAACAACTTTGCAATACTTGGGAGTCAAGAGAAGGAGCCTGTAAGCAAATAAAATAATGCATAAAAGAAAGAAAACTCAGAAGCGGCAAGCCAACAAAACAAAGAAAATAACCCGCAGCTAGAACTAGGAGAAATCCCTGAATCCCAAATATCAAAGACAAAGGAAGAAACAACGGAAGAAGTTGAGGGGGAGGCCGATATTGGTTTAACTCAGAACCCCTCGAAACCATCTACTAGAGGAAGGAAAACGAAAAAGGAAAGAAGATAACGGGAGACATACAAAGAAAAACTTCAAGGATCATAACCAACATTGGAAACAATGTTAAACCCAAGAAATACAAGGAAGCAAGGGAAACCTTCTCATAGGATGCCCTCCAAACCAAAAAGCAGGTCATGAAGATAATCTCCTGGAATTGTAGGGGTCTAGGAAGTCAAAGAAAAAAAGACGCAATGAAGGACCTAATCCGAATCACAAGCCCAAATCTACTACTAGTCTAGAAGACTAAGCTGGAGGAACATGAATTCCTCCAAACCAGTGCAAGGCTGTGGAAAAAAGGAGCAGGGGTAGAATTCAGTGCCAGAGAAGCCTCAGGAGGGATAGGATCCCTATGGAACTCCTCAACATTCGAATTATTGAAGACAAAGCATTACACTAACTGAATTCTCACCAACCTTCTTCACAAGGAGTCAAGCATCCAGGTAAGCATTTTTAATCTTTATGTCTCTGTACTCCTCGAAGAAAAAAAAGAATGCTGAAATAAATTGAGAGAGGTTCTTAACATGCATTAGACTGAGAATGTAATTATAGACGGGGATCTCAATGTCACTTTATCCTAAGGGGAAAAAAAGGGGGGAACCATTGTCAAAGATCCCATCTGTGAATGGGTTGAGGACATCATTCTCGATTGGGAATTGGAAGATATAAAACCGACTAGATGCAAATACACTTGGTCCAACAAAAGAAATGGACCAGAGCACATTGCAATAAGGTTGGACAAATTCCTTGTCCAAAGCTCTTTCCTCCTTTTAGGCCTCAATGTTGAGGCAAAGATACTCCCTTTCAGTGCCTCTGACCATAAGCCAATAAGTCTAGAAATCACCAAAGACTCCCCCGTGGGTCCGATACCTTTTAGATTCAGCCCATCCTGGACCCATCATGAGGAGTTCGTTGATCTGGTCACCAGAGTGTGGAAGGATCCAGTTATAGGGTCGCCCTTCTATGTGTGGGAAGAAAATCTTTGAAGGTTGAAGAGGGCTCCTCAAACTATGGGCCAAAACTTTGAAATCACCTTCGAACCAAAGAGTGGAAGCCCAACAACATCTAGAAATGCACCAACTAAAAATGGAAGAAAGTAACATCAACCCACATATGCTAGAAAGAAGATTACTGGCGTCAAAAATCTCGAAGCCTCTGGCTAAAAGCTGGAGATAAAAACACAAGCTTCTTTCATAAGTAAGCAGAGGCCAGCAAAAATTACAACTCTATCAAGAAAATTCAATTTTAGAATCAGACTGTCATGGATTTTGAAGGAATCAAGCAAGTTGCCCACCTCCATTTCAAAGGGATTTACACTGAGGACACCTCCATAAAAACCCAACATCAAATTCTTAATTTAATCCCTTCAGTTGTCAAACCGAGAGCCAATCAACAACTTACTACTTTGATCATCTTGGAAGAAGTGAAAGTAGCCTTGGATAGTCTGGCCCCCGATAAAGCTCTAGGGCTGGTCGGATTTACAGCTTGGTTACTTCAAGTTTGCTGGCCAATCATAAAGCATGATTTGCATAAAATGGTATTAAAATCACAAAACTTCCACAGGATTGGTGGAATCACTAATTCTGCGTTCTTAGCTTTAATTCCTAAAGAAAAAGTTGCTTCTTCCTTTGACACATTTTGTCCAATCTCCTTGTGCAACATTGGCTACAAAATTATCACAAAAGTAATCACAAAATGACTCAAGGGTATGCTTCCAGCAATCATTCTAGAGAATCAAGGAGGCTTCATCAAAGGAAGGCACATAACTGACAATATAATTCTGGTTCAAGAAGTGATCTACTCAAGCATGCAACAGGGTGAAAAAGGTATGATTGTGAAACTAGATCTAGCAAATGCTTTTGACAGAGTAAGGCATGTGTTTTTGTTTCAGGTAGTGCAAAAATATGGCTTCAATGCTTCTTTCATCCAATGGATCAAGGCTTGTATCGGGACTCCTTGGATCGCTTCGTTAGTCAATGGTAGAGCAACAAATTTCTTTTAGGAATCTAGGGGGATCAGGCAGGGATGCTCTCTGTCCCCCCTGCTCTATTCTATTCAAGCCTTAGCGCTAAGCGTTCAATTAGAACATTGCCACTCCCAACATGAATTAATGGGCATAAAATTGCAAGGGGGGTCAAAGATATAAACCATGCTCAATTTGCCGATGATACACTACTCTTGGGAGGGGCTAATACCATCATAGCTCGCAAATTCAAGAAACAACTACACCTATACAGGGAAGCATCGGGAAGCCAAATAAATTGCAGGAAGAGTAAATTTTTTGGGTGGAACTGCAAGCCAAGGGAAATGGTTGAAATATCTAGAATCCTAGAGATGGAAGGGGAAAATCAATGGGAGACACTCAAATACTTAGGTGTCCCCATCTTCAAATGAAAGCCCAAATCTTCCCATTGGTCTCCTGTTGTGGACGAAATAAAAACTAGAATTCAAGAGTGGGGAGCCTCCTAGTTAAACTTGGCAGGGAAGTTAGTCCTTAAATCGGTCCTGGCCAGTATTCCAATATATCAAAGCTCTATCCTGTTAGCTCCTTCTGGTTGCATAAGCCAAATCAAGTCACTTGTAAGAAGATTTCTCTGGAACAGGGGTCATTAGAATGAAAACAAACTGCCTTTAGTGAGTTGGGGGAAAATAACAAAGCCTTACACATAAGGCGGTCTTCAGATAAGAGATATGAGAGCCCAAAATCTGGCACTAGGGGCCAAACTTCTTTGGAATTTGGTCTCTGGCAAACTCACATGGAGCAAGAGCGCTCCGTGGAATAAATACTACTCAGGTACTAGAAGGAGATGTCTCAACGCAACCCCAAAAGTCTCAAAGGGATGGCCAATTTTCACAATTTGTCAAAAATCCTCTGGGTTCTTCAGTCCCCATCTAACTTGGATACCAGAAAAAAGAGAAAACATATAGATTTGGGAGGAATCAATCATGGGAGAGCCTCCTTTAGATTCTGTCCCGGGCACCAACAATTTAAAGAATTTTCTCCACGCCCAACAGTTTAACACGATTTGGAACATCTCAAAATGGAATTCATATGCAAACAATAGTTGGAAAGACTGGAAACTACCGAGAAGTCCGAGCCACCTGCACACTAAAGAAATTCGATTGCTCACACTCCTCTAGGGGAAATCACCAATCGCTGCAAGCAAGAAAGATACAAGGGGATGGGGATAGAATTTCGGCTCATACACAGTCTCAGAGGGTTATAATTTCACCAAAGCAACTCTGAACACGCCCCCCAATCCAGCCCTGTGGAAAGAAGTTTGGCATTATAAATCCATCTCAAAAATCGACATGTTCATTTGGACACTAGCACACAATGCCATTCTCACTAGAGATAATCTCAGAAGAAAGGGATGGGAAGGCCCCACGCGTTGCCCCCTTTGAGTCTCAAATGAGGAAACCGTGGCACACATACTGTTGAATTTCTCATTCGCCTGGAAGGTTTGGCATCTGGCATTGGATTCTTGGACAACTCAAGTCACTCTCCCAGATGAGATACCCAGTCTTCTCCTAAATTGGCAGGCTTTATGCCCCTTCTCTTGCACGAAGAAAGACCAATTAAAAAGTTGTTGGTGGTACCTTCCCAAGTTTATTTGCTGGAAAATCTGCTTAGAATGCAATGCTCGAGTCTTCCAAGGGAAAGATGCCACTGAGGGATAGGTGAGTGCAAAATCCAAAGCAATGATGGGGGACTTTATGTCATCCATCAATTTGCCAACAAATAAAGACAAGTTAACTCCAATCGAGGAAGAATGGCTGTCAAGCCTTATCCCAAGTGCTTTGAAAGTGTCAATTGCTCCTCAACGCTCTACTTACGAGTGGGAAATCAGATTGGACCCATCAAACTTCACAAACTAGCGCAAATCCCTCCAAAGGCGTAGCCTTTCCTTTGATGGAGCTTCTAAAGGAAACCTCGGTGAGGCTGGTGGAGGAGGGGTGATTATTGACCTCGAAGAAATAAAGGTTCTTTCGTACTCCTGGGGAATTGACAAGGACACTAACAATATAGTTGATCCTTTAGCCCTTTGGCAAGGTTTATCTCAAGCCCAATTCAGGAACATCACGGACCTCAATGTATTTCGAGACTCTCGTATCATCATTCAAGCTCTATCTTGTAAGAACCTGACCAAACATATGAGGCTTAGATAAATCCTTCAGAAAATTAAACTCCTTATGTCCACCTTCTGTGCCATTCATCTATTCCACATTCTGCGGGAATTAAACGACGAAGCAGATAAATAATCTAACAAAGCAGTACTGCTAAGCAAAGGAGCGCTTTTACTAAACAAAATCGAGGAATCAGATAAATTACCCTAATCTAGTGAACGAGAGCCTCTCCCGAAGTCCCAATTGAGACTACCCAATGATGACTGATTGTAATTGTGTCAGCAATTTTCTGTTGTTTTCTTATTATATCTCATATCCGTTCTTGTTAAAAAAAAGCCAATATAATATAATTAAATTGAAGTAATTAATTAATTGTATATTTGCTAATTTTCAAAATATATGTTGATTTTTTTGTGAGTGTTGGATTACATATTGAAAATGTTTTCTATATATTATTAGAGATTAAATGTAGCTTAGACTCTTCAAAATCCTCAGTTGTACTATCTTTTGGGTGGGTCCAAACCGCTAACTCTCGACAAAGTTGTTGAGAATCATACTTCTAGGGTCCTTGTTTCTGGATTGTGTTGTACATTGTATCTTTTTTCTTTAATTCCTAAATGTTGTTTAAGAATATTGTGTACTAATTTAAAGGTGTTTTGGGTGATATTTTTCTTCCATTTTATGTGATTATATTAACTAATTTTATCATGTTAATTAATCTTAGAATATATTGCATTTGTCTAAATTAAAAAATTTAAAGTAAAATTTTCTTTTAATAAAAATTTCCAAAAAAAAATTAATATAGGTTTTTTTGGTTTATCTTTAATTTTAATTTTTAAATTTTAAAATATATCTCAATTATAAACTCTTTTTTTTTGTAATTTATTTATCTTTTTTTCTTGGGTAAGAGGTTAAACTCTAATTTGGAGTAGTATCTTGTTTTGTGTAAAGGATTAATGCTAGATGCTACTAGAAAGCATATGAACCTACAAGAGGTAACCTCAGTGATGACCACAAGGGACACTAGATTTCTTGCAGATACTATCTAAGGTGAAATCACCTTTTAATATCGGATTGAAACCTAAAATTTCTTGTCATTGAATAAGATCTCATCTTTATTGGATGTACAAGGAAGCATGTTAACTGCCCAAGACCCGAAAGTATGGCCCCTTATGGACCACCACTAGGACATTTCAAGTGGCATTTTTTTCCTTGAATAACAATGATGAGTCATCCTTAATTCATGAATAATAGCCCATGATAATTGTCCTCACTCTTGGTTGATAACTAAACTATGATAAATTTTGCCACCTTTAGAAAAAAAATAAAAAAAATAATAACAATAAATAAATAAAAATTCTAATGAAATTATGATAAGTTTTGCCACCTTCAGAAAAAAATAAAAAAATAAAAATTCCTTCACCCTCTTGGTTATTTTCTTAATTCATAAGCATAAAGCTAATTAACCACTCCTAGTGAATTAATTTGAATCTAAGATAAAACATCAACATCAAAACAAAAGGAAATCAAGACTTTCCAAATCTTACTATGAAAATGGCCCCGCAAACAACATTTACTCTACAAAAAGCCATTAGTAATTAACATTACACAAATGGACACATGGTTGTAAAATCTTAGTATGCAAAATGGTTTTGTCATAAATTTATTTTTTATTGTTGCATTTTAATATGGATAGTAGAATGAACACAACATCTCTTTGAAGGACCTAAGCACAAAAGGATTCAATCTGTGAAATCACATGCAAAATACCCAGGTCCAACCAACAATGTAACAACACAAGTTTTTTTTTTTGTTAATCTAAACTAAAACAATGACACCAAAAATAAAAATGCATAGTTGGAATCAATAAAAATAACTCAAATGCTTTATTTATTAAAACTCTATTTTTATAAGAAAAACCACATCATATACTATGTTTCTAAAAATAAAAACATAATTCTAAAAATAAAAACATTGCTTATGCTCTAGTTATTGAAAATACCATGTTTTCAAATAAAACAAAAATACAACACTAAAGAAAATCCTTTCTGTGAGAGAGTGTACAAATCCTGTAAATAATGGCTTCTCTCAATCATTTTTGTTGAAGAATATAACTCATCTTAAATAAGAATTCAATGATTGAGATGATAACCCTAAGGAACTGACTTCACATGTAGCAACAATTGGGGAAGGAAAAAAACACAACATTACTTTCTAGAACACTTGGCAGTTTGGTTTTACATCTGGAGATGGATAGTTCAACAATGCTCAGGTGCCCAAAGCTTGTTTAAAAACTAAGTATTATTTATTTTAATTTCCCCCTTGATGTCAAGTTTTTGAATTCCCAACATCAATCTAAGATTTTCCAATCTATCCTTTGGAAGAAGAAGCTTAGTAAAATGCTTGTGAGTTGATCTTTAGAATAACACAATTCAAAAGAGATGAATTGTTGTTGTACAAGATCTCGAATACTAATATGTTTTCTCCTACTATGGAATATTGGATTCTTTGTCATGGAGATTGTGTTTTGATTGTCACATTGAACTTTAATGGGCTTATAGACTTCCATTCCCAAGTCTTGAAACAATCTTGCCAGCTAAATAGCTTTTTTACTTGTTGATAATGTTGCAATATATTTTTCTTTTGTTGTACATAGAGAAACAATAGGTTTCTTTTTGTTGCTCCAAGAAATAAGTTTTTGTCCAAAGACAAAATCATATTCTGGACTACTCCTTCGATCATCCAAGATACTTTCCTAATATGCATCTGTGTATGCTACAATATTGGAGTCATTAGTAGCATTATATAACAAAACAAAAAACTTGGTACCACTTACATATCTGAGAATTCTATTGGAGGCTCACTAATATTACTCATGAGGTTGATGCATGAACCTAGAAACTAGACTTATAACAAACATGATGTCTAGTCTAGTGGTTTTTAGATGCATAAGGCTACCCAACTAGATATCTTCAACATAGTTTTATTGACAAATGGATATACCTAAAGCTATTTAATTGATTTGCATATTAGCAAAAAAAAAATGCATTGCACCCAAATTAGACATCTCAAATTCAAATTTTATTGCCTCTTTGAACTCCTTCATAAGTGAGAATGAAATGCACATATATATAAAGACATCTACATATATTAAGAAAAAAATAATGAAATCTAATCCAACATCCTTTTTGTACACAACACTCTTGGAAGAAAATTTAACAAAGCCACAATCATGAAGATAGTTATCTATTCTAGAGTACCAAACTACCTTGTGGTTGTTCAACATAAATTTCTTCCTTCAAATATCCATTTAATAAAGTAGATTTAACAACCATCTAATACTCTATTAAATTTAACAGACATGTAATGCAAATGGAAGTTCTTACAGTTTCAATCCTTGGTACAAGAGAAAACGTCTCCTCATAGTTAATGTCTTCTTGGTGCACATATCCTTTTGCAACAGATCGTGTCTTATACTTTGAAATACTTCCATACACATTGAATTTTAGCTTGTAGATCCACTTTACTACAAAAGTGGATTTTCCATAGGGAAGATCAACTAACTATTGTGTATCATTCTTCTCAACGTCTGACATCTCATCCTCCATGGCTTGCACCCATGGCTCACCAATGCAATATTCTTTAAAAATAAAAAGGTTTGACATGTGTAGAAGAAAGAAAAGCATAATTCATCATTAGATTACCTCGATGTCTCATATATTTCCTTCAAAATTCTTGTTTTTTTTAGGAGGTCTAGATGGAGGTGTTACTTGGGTATCAACATGAGATCTTGATGATAGAATAGATGAAGATTCCTTTGATGGAGAATGGAGAAAATTTTAAGGATTCGTACTTAATTTAACGTGTAGAAACGTT
The DNA here is from genome assembly GCA_009831015.1 of Picea engelmannii. Classification (NCBI taxonomy): domain Eukaryota; kingdom Viridiplantae; phylum Streptophyta; class Pinopsida; order Pinales; family Pinaceae; genus Picea; species Picea engelmannii. The sequence continues at coordinate 133,430 of ML788511.1, read as the reverse complement.
GGCAAAACTTACAAATTATTAAAATTCCAACCATAAAATGTTTGGAGATATTTTTCTAAAAATATTAAAAATTTTAAGGATTTGATATAGTTTCTAAAACAAATTGGTGTTTTTTTAGAGTAAAATACTTAAATATGCTATAAAATTTGGGAAAATAAAATGGAAATTGGTGAATCATTTTTTGGAAAAAAAACTACAAAATTATCCCATGGGATAAATTTAACCCCTAATATTTTCCTTGATGGAGAACTACATGAAGGTGGACCTACATGTTTTACTATAGAGGGTTGTATTGATTGATCATTATTATCAAGGATTGAATTTTCTATATGTGGAGTAATCACTTTACTTCATTTTCATTCTTGTGATAAACTCCCTCTTCATCAGGTTTTACCTTTGAAATAAAAGAAAACACTATGCTTCTTTGAAACCCTAATATACATCCCGTTTCTCTTGCATGGAGCTCTCAGGGAGGTTAGACCCCCCTCCCCACACTCCATCACCCAATGATGGAGACCATGGAATGCATTGGGGTCCCTAGATCGACTCTTCGTGCTCTCGGACTCATGTTGAAACTGATGATGGTACAAACCCTTCCTTGAATGAATTCATGGAAAACCCACCACAAATCAACAATAATATACCCAAATGGAATCCTAGACAATGTATTTTGAAAGTAGTTGTGATTCACAAGTAAGAAATCCACATGGAGCATGTGAGAGGCTATGTGCAGTTCATGAAGGACCACATGATCATTAGTAATCTTATGGGCTTCTGGCCTTTGGAGTGAGATTTGGTGGCATGGATAAACTCACACTAGAAACCCCAAGACCTTTTCAAGCTCAAAATCAGTTTTAATGGTTTCTTCACAACTACCTTTCAAAATCAAGCATGCTGGGAAATAATTTTTGAAAAGGAACCCTATTTATTCCGCTGAGCTAGTCTGCACCTCTACTACTAGATTGAGAAATTTAACCCTGACAAGGAATAATTTACCTATGCTCTAGTTTGGGCTCATCTCTATTCGCTCCCTCATGAATACTGGGATGAGGAAATCTTGGTGGGCATAGGTAACATGTTGGGAACATATGTCAAATCAACGCAAGCTACTAAATAATTCTATTACATTGCTTATGCCTATATCTACATATATATTAATGCCTTTTCTCCCATCCTTGAATCAATTTATCTCAACTACCAAGACTCGGACTAGATCCAAACCCTTAACTATGAATTCATTCCCTTTTGTTGTCGATGTTTTCATGAGCATGGGAATCTCTTCAGAGACTATGCTCTATTCAATCCACCTAATATTACCAAGCCTGATCCTAAAAAGGATGAGAAGAGTTCAACCAAAGTATTCAATCGATGGAGATAAGGAAGAAAACCTACCCCCTCATTCCCCTCTAAAAATCTAGAAACTAAAAATAGTTTTGAAATCCTTGGATCTACCCCTGAGACCCTCCCTTCTGACCCCTAGACAAATCCCTCTCCCAACAACCCTAAGGATTGTAAATCCTCTGATCCTTCCCTTGACTAGGAATACCCTCAAAATTCCAAAGGCTCAACCTCTCCCTCTAACCCCTCGCCCCTTGAAGATGTTTCCATAAATCCAAAGGAGGAGGAAGGCACTAATCTGGAGCCAAATGATATGGAACTGGAAGGTATTGGTCTACAAGGTATTGTGGATGCATGTTGTATAAAGTACATGAAATCAATCGCCCTAGATCACATTCAACATGTCTAGAGAGCTCTCCATAGAGAATGAAAAGATCCATCTGGTGCCAATCTTTCATTCGGCTCCAATTTGGTGCTTAGCATCCAAACAAGCAAGCTCAAGCCCAAGAAGAACCCTCTCGAGGACAAGTGTCGAGGGAGGAAATCCAATTTGCAAATTTTGCAAGAAATAGGAGATATTTTGGTTAATTCAATCCAAAATTCTTTGATCACAGATTCCTACCAACCATCCCCAAGTTTTCAATGAAATTAGTCTCCTGGAATATCAAAGGAATAAATGGTAAGAGAAAACAACGAATATTACAGAATAAAGTATGTATGGAATCACCTAACATTTTTCTGCTTCAAGAAACAAAATACCCAAGTTTATCTTTAGTTGATATTCTCCTCAAAGTATGGAAAAATGGCTTCTCCATGGCCCTAGACTCTAGAGGATCTATGGGGGGGATAGAAATTCTTTGGAACTCGGGCATGGTTCTTCTAGATAATTTTTTTCTACTCCCATAAGCTTAATCGCTCGCTTTAGAACAATTGGATTTGAAGCCACAAGTTTCATCACAAATGTTTATGGACCTCGGGAACTAAATGAAAAATATAAAATTTTGCATTCATTACAACATATTTCTAACTACATCGATAATCAACATTGGATTCTAGGAGGTGATTTCAATCTCATAACCTCCCTTAAGGAAACAAAGGGGGGTATCTGTTGACTCAAGTCATACAATGAATCTTTCAATTCCTTCATCCAAAGCCAAAAATGGGTTGACATTGAGACCAACAATGGCATGCACACTTGAAATAATCGTAACGGAGGATCCTAACAAATATCTTGTTAGTTAGATAGGTTTTTGGTGTTGAATCTTTAATGATATTAGGTCAACATATGGAGGCCAATATTCTCCCAACTTTTGGTTCTAATCAATGGCCCATTTGTCTGAATCTGGATGTTCAGGGTTTCCCTCTTAAAAGACCCTTTAGATTTGAAAAGAATTGGCTCTCCCATCCATATTTCTAGAAAAATATTCAAACTTAGTGGGATGAGGCTGAGGTGATGCATAACTCCTTAATGTATCACTTTCAACATATCAAAAATATCAAACAACAACTCAAATCTTGGAACAAATAAGTCTTTGGTAACATTTTTCAATCTCAACATTTGTTGGAATCTATGATAGCAGACATCCAACAACAAATCATTTTGCATCGTAAATTGGAAGATCTCTTCTAGCAAGAAAAATATTTCTCTTCCCAAATAGAATACATGATAAATGAAGAAGAAATCCTGTGGAGGCATAAATATCGGGTTTAGTGGCTCAAGGAGGGTGAGCATAAGACCAATTTTTTTCACCGATCAATTATTAAATAAAGACATACCAACCAAATTACACATCTCCCTTCTACTCAAGGTAACAATATCACCTCTCATTCTAATATTTAGCAAGAGATAATCTCCTTTTTTTTAGTGCTTATTAACCAAGCCCAACCATGATCGCTCTATTTATATTCAATCCATCACTTAGCACATTCCTCGTCTGATAACTATTGATCAAAATGATTTCCTTATGAAACATATATCCTTGGATGAAGTTGAAGCAATTGTTATGAATATGGAAATAGGGAATTCTCTAGGCCCGAATGGCTTCACCGTTGAATTTTTCCACCAATACTGGTTGGTGATAAAAATGATGTCTGAAATCTTGTTGTTGAATATAAAAAATTCTTGGGTTCTTCTTGTGTTAAATGCTACCTTCTTGACCCTAATCCCTAAAGAGGAGAAATCACTTGACCCCACCAAATTCAAACCCATTTCCCTCTATAATGTCATCTACAAAAACATAACCAAAGTCATACTAGCCCTTCGTCTGAAACCATTGATGCCTCTCTTGATAGGCCCATAACTCTGACTATGTAGAAGGTCAAAAACTCCTAGACAATATCATCCTTTCCCATGAGGTGGTACACTCCCTGAAAACCACTAAATCCCTAGGAATGTTAATCAAGCTTGTTATGTCCAAAGATTTTGATAAACTTAGCTGGAAACACATTCGGGAGGTCCTATTAGCCTTTGGCTTCCATCCTTCCTGGGTTGGTTGGATAATGACTCTCATTTCGTCTTCCTTCTTATCCATCATGATTAATGGTTCCCCCTCACCTCCTTTTCATCCTTCCATAGGTATTCATTAATGGAATCCCCTTTCACTCTTCGTCTTCATCCTCATGGTTGAAGGCCTTGGTCGTTGTCTCAAGGATGTTTTCCTTTCACACAGGATTCTAGGGCTCTCACTTCACTCCAACTCTCCTCTCTCACATAACTAGTTTTTTGGTGACACTATGTTCATGGGCAGTCCCTTTGCTCAGCAGGAAATATATTTCAAAAACATCTTGGATAATTTTATGGAATCTTCAAGTATCTCCATCAATCATATAAAATCACAAATTTTCTTCTTCAACATGCCTCTCTCTGTCCAATTCCATGTTTCCCGCATTCTTGGATTCTCTAGGAGCTACCTTCTGTCCAAATACCTTGGGGTACCCCTTCTTGACTTTGAAGTTCGAAATTTTTCTTGGGAATGTATTCTTTGTCAAATTGGCAAGAAAATTTCCAGTTGGACCTTTCGTCCCCTTAACATTTCTATTAGACTCATTCTCCTCAGATCTGTCCTTCAATCCATTCCCCTCTATCTCATTTCTTCCCTCTCTACCCCTGAGCGAATCATGGAATCCATTAGATCTATTCATAGGAAATTTTTATGGAAAGAAGCCAACACCACTAGGAAATGGGCATCGATAGCCTAGAACACCCTCGTTTTTCCTAAGTTCAGAGGAGAGCTTCTCAAAATTATTCTTTGTGTGAAACCTTGGCAGCGTTGGATTCAAGGTAAGGGTGAGTCATGGTGTGATCTCTAGCACAATAAATATGCTCAACATATCCCATCTTCAGATCTCATTAGAATTATAGGGGAAATATCAAGATTCTTAATTTGGAACACTGTATGGAAACATAAATCCTTAATTCAAAAGCACAGTTTATGGGAAGTTAGGGTTAACTTATCCACACTCTTTTGGGAAGACTCTTGGAAGCAACTATCACATATCCAAGCTAACCCCGACTTCCTCCCTCTCAAGGATACTCCTAAATATTCTCATGGAGAAAAAGTATATTAATATTGGAGCCCAGATAAAAGCACTTTAGAATGGCACAACCGACCCCTCAACCCTAATCACATTCCTCTTCAAATTCACTCCCTTTTCTCATCTCTTCAGTTTGATATTTCTAGAAATAAAAAATCAGAATCTCCCCCCTCCTTGATATGATAAGATGGGGATACCATCCAACACGATGTTTCAACCTCAAAGAATCCTAGTCTTTGGATTCTTGTCATGCCTCTACTCCTTTAGAGGACATATATACAAAAATATAGAAGCTATACCTTTGGCCCAAGATAGCTACCTTCCTCTGGCTTATAACTCATGGAAAAATTCTAACTTGGGGTCAAATTATCAGTCGAGGGTTTCAAGGGCTTGGTCAATGCATCATATTCCACCATGCTGAGGAATATTTAGAACATCTCCTCAATTCCTATTCTTTTAGCATCCCGTTGAGCACTCAACACACCCTAAAGAATTTGCAAAATTTCTTTTTTTTGGGTACCACTTTTCATTTTTCTGAATCAGAGTTTGTGTCATGAATGAATGAATTATTTATTTTTGAGCCTTATCATCAACCATATTTTGTTTGGTTTAAAAAACTATTTATAGATTCAATTTTCTAAGTAATATTGCGTGAAAGGCCCGAAATGTGCACGTTTGAAAGAATTTTTCAAACGATCGTCGATCGCTGAATTTTTGTCTATAAGACAGTCCTTTAACATCGCTGATACATTTTTAGCATCGAAGAATTTTGAGAGGTAAATCGTAAGTAGGAACGATCGTCAATCGACAATACATCTTCGGCGTTGGAAAAATTCGAGAGACAAAAACTACGGAAACATAAAATTTAAACACTTCGTTGAACGTCGATATGTCGTCGACATCAACAACATAGGGCATGGTAGTCCGGGACACATGTCTAAAAAAAATCACCAATGTTGAGGAAGCTTTTTTACGAAGAAGTCAAAATCAACGGCCACGTCTCTCTATCGTGTAAATAGTTCGTACGACTTAGTCTTTCCATGTGTCATATTTATGTTCCCCGTGTCATAGCTTTACTTATAGGTCAACATTTCCACATCAACATTGTACGATAGCATTGGGTCGGCATCAGAGCTTTCACCTTAAGGTATCAATGAACAATGTCTAAGAAAAGTGTTGAATCCGATCCACTCGTTTTCTATCCGTTGAATGATAGGACATCATGCGACGAGGATTTTCATAGAACCTTCCACATTCTATATCGACGATCCTGTCTGTTCTACTCTTTGGTTCCATTTCAATACCCTTCCTTTTTCCCCCGACATCGATCATACCAATGTTGAAAATACGAGAAGGCTCGATAGTTTGATGGGATAATTTCGACATGGATAAGATCATATTTTGTTATTTAAGAGGCTAATTAATGTTTCATGCAACCCACGTTACTATCCCTTGCGTCAACCAAATGAGAGAAGTTTGAATCCGAGGATGAACTACGAAGTAACCCGCTCCCACGCCGCCATTCTGCATTGCATTTAATCCCGAGCATGGTTCGGATTTAGTGATGGATTGTGTAGGGCACATTTACAACCTTGAATTTAGGAACTGCTGCGACAAGGTATGTATGTTCTCCGTTTAAATTACATAGACATATTCAAACACACCATTCTGTGCACACATATTTTATTCCCCAGAGCAGTCAAAGGAGCAAGAGAACACGTCAAAGATCTTACAACCGTTATTTAACTCTAAACCAGGTTAATCTTGTGCAAGGAAGAGGTATGCATTGTCTTTTCTATATTTGCAATTGCATCTATAATACTTATAGAGGTATCTCACTCTATCTGTTTGTAGAAAATTCCTCCAAGAAAGTTGACAACCATGCACTCAACAAGGATGCCCAAACTAAAGGAATTAGAGTCCGGGGAAGTATCTATGCCGAGTGCAGCAAGGGAGATGGATTTCTCCTCAAAGATGAAATCGATTATCTGCACGGCCACCAAGAAACAATTTACCTAGTCTCCCTCGTTCGGTGACACATATGCAACCATAGGGACTAAAGTGGAGCTCCCATCTTAGGGATACCCTTACAGCAAGATCAATCATGAGGATTACTTTGATTTCAAACCCCATAACAATTCAGATGTCTGAATATTGGATGATGAAGTGTTCTCAAACATCAGGAGGTCAAATCTGCACATGGTGTCTAGTCGAACCCCAATTCTGCCCTGCATTGAAACCTTGGGGTGGATAATTAACCATGCAGACATGGTGAAGTGCATTATCAACAAAGAGGAAGGATAATGTGTTGGTGTTTTCCTTCCGATAGAGGTTCAAAAGTATTAAAAATTTAGAGACCTGGCAGAAAGCCTAAACACAAACTTTGTGGTCAATTTTTACGAGTTTCATGATACCAGCCGATTGCTAGCCTCGTGGTGGAAGGAGGACAATAAATTCACAAATAGGAGAATTGGCTGGTACAACACAATAAATATCCAAGAGCCATACATGTATCTGATGGCGTTAATCTGTCGGTTATATGGAGAAAAGGATTGCTCCAAATTTTCAAAGGCATGGATGCCCTTGGCATACACCGTGGCGATTTCAGAGAGCAACTTCAATTGGGGAGCCATTATCTCTAAGCAGCTCAGTATAAATATTTCATAGGCTCAGACACCAAAGGAAGGAGAGGTTCTGCTAAGCCATAATATTGGCTCACTACCCCTTGATTGGGGCATATTATATTAGTAATGTTATTTTATTTATGTTGGCTTTAGGCCATTAGTTGTAATTATACCTCCTAGTCTCCTATATATACCAAGGAGACATTTTCATTTTGAATCATCTTGTACTTGAACATTTAAGTGGGGT
>ML788511.1:96862-119498 GCA_009831015.1 Picea engelmannii | reverse complement strand
TTGTACTTGAACATTTAAGTGGGGTAAAAGGAGGTTGCCCCCTCGAAGAGGCTTATTATCTGAAATTATCTCTTTTTCAAGGCATTGAGTACTTTTCCTGAGGTTTTTCTATGCTATATTGATGTTTGGTTCTTAACAGGTTCCGACCTTCTACATGGCATCCTACTTTCTGGATGTAATCTGCACAAGGAACATTTTTGCAGGTATAAATTTGAGCTGACATATTTCTGAATAGCCTGTACATTCCTATTTTAGCATATTGTGGGAAAATAGATACAAGAGATCATATGATTTAATATGTGATGATTTCATAGCCATGGTATACTTCATAATCTTTAGAAAAGAGTGCCCTCGACTTTTGGTGGCGGCAAAGAAGATGATAGAAAAAGTTGGCCACTGGTACTTTGAATAAACTAGCACTTATATTAGAGTGTTCAGAGCTATCGGTGCACCCCACCTTCTCCCTATTCATGTCCCAAATCACCTCATTTTAGGGAAGATATGCTACCAGACCATTTTTCAAGGATACAATGCCTCCCTAGTCAAAGACAAGAAGAGAGATTTCATTCCCTATGGTTTCCACATAGGGTTTTACATGGTCAGAGACACTGCAAAGGGGAAACAGGAGGGGCTGAATCAACTCAAGTATTGGTTTCATACAGGCTTCTTTCACAAGCATGATCTCAAGGGATTAGTTCCCCAGAACACGACATAAGTATCCTCCTATTGGCTATATGCTTATGATAATTTTGAAGATGAAATATTCACTAAAGGTGCCCAGGACTGGGAGGAAGTATTGCAAATAAGGGCCAACCCGAATATGACTAAATTCAAAGAGATGTCCCTAGATGAACAGGTTGAGACAATAGAGCATACAGCTCAAGAATCTCTCAGGGTAAGACTTGAAAGCAAAGCAGTAGAAGCAGTAGAGGCATGAAGGAGGGGGATGTTGTTACTGGAAGAATCCCAAAGAGCCATACAAAGGGCTGAATAAAATCGTCCACTTAACCCTTTTATAGAACCCTTGAGGATTACCCCGACTAATACAAGAAATCACGAAGGAGAGATAAACGGCTCAGAGAAAACTCACCAGAGGAAACTGCCGATCAAGAAAACCCCATCTTTGTTTTCCCACAAGAAGGATTGCCAGTGACCACTACAACTCAATAGAGGATAACAAGAGAATCAAGTGGGATGGGTTTTCCTAATGTATTCATAGAATTGATTACAATTTATGACGATGAGGAAATTTTAGAGGTCTCCCGCATGACACCAATACCAATCAAAGAAGAAGAAGAACCAGGGAAAACATTTGCTCTAGCTTCCAATGCTATGATCCCAAAGCCCCTGGAAGGAGACCATATCGGAGAACACAAATCCACAAGGATATCCCCAAGAATGAATTGAGTGCTGGTGAACAGGAAGAGGAAACACAATAACCAGAAAATGGCAGTTCAATGGCTGACCCCTCGGCTAAGGATGATCCTTTTCCTATTTCCCTAGCTAGGAAAAAGACTCCACCAACCGATGAGGACCAATAGGAGGCTAAGTCACCAAAGAATACAGAGACCTCCCCTTCCAAGGAATCACAAGAAGCGGTCATAGATCATTTATACACGACATGAAGCCTGGGCAACATTATGACCTCGGGAGATCAAAAAATTCCTAAACCAGTAGACAAAATCGTTGATATACATGTGATCTCTTATGATAGAAAAATGAAATATTTGATGAGAAGGATGACCAATAAAATTAGGCTCACTCTCAATGACACACTTCTCGTCACCACAAAGGAGACACTACTCGACACAGAAAATGCCAAGATAAATGAGCTAATTGGAGTAGGTATGGCTATAACCGATGCTACTTTGGACAGGGCAAGAAGGGATGAAAGGGAGGTAGACGCCATGAAGAAAGAGCTAGACCATTTGTTCCATCAAGCAGAGTATTACCAAAATTTAACACAGGTGGTAGTACTCTTGAAGAGTGAGTTCTGAGAAACGTATGTGCAATTCAAAAGCGAAAGGAATCTCTTCACCGCTTGTATAGCCAATTTTCAAGAATATACCCTCATAGGACTGGAAACCTGTAAATATGTACAAATATGGAATGAGAAGGCACATCAAGCCTTGGAGTGGATAAACTACATAAGTGAAGTGCAGAAAGGCCGAGACAAAGAGGAGCATGGAATCAGAATGCTGATGGATAGCAGCATCTACCAAATAAGGAAAGCAACTGAATAATGGGTAAGTATGGTCCAAGAACCTCAGTGAAAGATATAGTAAAGATGGAGAGAATGTGAGAAAAGATGGGAGAAAGTCAACTGGGAGATGAAGAGAATTAACCTACCAGAGTTTGGTCCACCGAAAGATTTCACTGATTTGCATGACATAGTCAAACGACACACAGACCAAGACTCAGCATGGGAATAAGAGATTTCATAGATTTCAAGCATGACCTGAAGTCAAGTAAATAAGTTCATGGAACACCCGATGAGTCCTACAATGCTTAAGTGTCAAGTTAATCAAGTACAAGGAACAAGAAGTAGAGATAAAAGAGGTCTTCTCCGCTCTGATGGATTAACACAGGTTTCCATATGCAAACACATGCAGAGATCTCTTCGTCAAGTGGTAAGAGTATGAAAAGAATAATCCACTCCAGTAGAACCACTAGACAAGCAGAAGAGAACAAGTAGATGAAATCTGCCACGTGGTGTTTTCCCAATTTAATACCACTGTAGTAGCTATTTTTGGACTAGTTAATTTTTTTATAAATAAAGGCATCGACCTTGTACCAAGGGTCGATGGTTTGGGAGAGATGGAATTTTCTGAAATTTTGTAATAGAACTATTTCTATGAAAGTTTATTTTATTTAAGAAGTTTTGTTTAGAACCAAAGACACTTCTAACATCTGAGGCATGAATGTGTTTAGACCAAGGAGGATTATCACTGTCTCCAGATTCAATATTTGCTACTTTGTTGACTAAGAGTTGTTGTACCTGTATTTAAATTTATCTTAAGATTCCATAACAATTATTTTATTCTAATTGGTGACTAGAAATCGATTGTGTTAACATGTGATTGATAATAGAGTATTGGAAATTACTTTTCTTGCACTAACTTCTTGTCACATATATGTTTCTTTTCTGTAGTTGTTATTTCAGACGATGTTGAATGTCCACTAAATAAAATGGTATTAATTCTAGTTTCAATTTGTTTAGATATTCTTCGTTTTCATGCTAGGGTAAAGGCTATCCTAAACCCAACCTTCCCCCAAAACACATAGTTAGCTTCTCTCTGTCATCTAGTCTAGAATTTTATCTTCCTTTTTTTATAACATTAGAAAAAGAACCAAAAAGAGAAATTTCTAGCCTGAGGAGAAGGCTTAACAGAAAAGACATATCTGTCAATCACAATTAAATCCCATCGATAAAACCAGCCAGATCATGAATTTGGATAACCTTACCACACATCAAACACTTATGAGTCCAATTGGGCCTCCTAGGCGGGTTTAGTTCCTGTTGTTGAGTTAAAGGGATATCAGACCCCTTAATAGAATTGGCGCTAGAAGGAGGGCCTAACAAATGAATGGATAATTATATTTTTGATAATATATTCTGCATAGCCTACAGATTCAAAACAACCCACATGCATGGCTAGTCATTCACAAGACAACCCACATACAAAGAGTACTCCCGAGACGAGTAAATCACCTCAACATGAGGAAGAAGAACACTTATACCTTAAGATACCTTACGCTCTTCCCCACAAGGATTTAAATAAGTTTAGAAGGATCACAAGATCTTACGCCCGAAAAATTGGAGCGTTACCTTTAGCTCCTTTACTTCCTCATAGAAAACAAGTAAGCAGACCAGTTGTTGACACCCATGACTAGGTTTTTGTTCACACGGTAGAAGACCTGATATATTTTTCCCTTACTGAGATCGAACAACCCCTTAATCTGATACCCGAAACACCAACTGGTAACTACTCTGAACCTAGTGATTTTGAATCTGATGAGGAAGGGTCTAACTCATCGCTCAACTTCTGAATCGAAATACATGGAGGATAATAATGAAAACAATGAAGAAAGGGTAAATAGACCTCAAGATAATCAACCATGGTTGGCCAGAGATGATCTGGAAATCCCAGGATGGGTGCATAACCTACCCCGACATCCAGAAAAACTACTTCCTAGACTTGACCCTGAGACCTCCGGATTGCCTAAGGACCATATCAAGAAGTTCATATTGGATATAAGATTGATGAACGTGCAACATGAAGATGTAGTGTGTAGGATTTTTCCTTATAACTTTGATAATTTACCCTCAACTTTGTATTTTAACCTACCAGTTGGTTTCATAACTAGGTGGACAAAGTTTCAAAAGGATTTCGTAGACAAATTTGCGGAAGAAACTACCACATAAGCTTTAATGGCTGAACTCTTCACCACCACTATGAGTCCAAAAGAAAAGGTTAAAGATTTCAACCACAAATTTACCACTATCTTGAACAAATTTCAACTTGAAGCTAAACCTACATAGGAGTTGCAAATTGAAGTATATGCTAATTCTCTCCCAACTTCTATTTCCATGTTCATAAAAATGGCTGCTAAACATACCCTAACCGGAAATTTCGAAGAAGATAAAATGATTGAATTCCAAACGAAAAGATGAAAAGAAGGTTAGATCTCATTGATATAAAAAGAAACCCAACCTCTACCTAAGAGAGGAATTTTGTTAACAAGACCCCCGACAAAACAAACAAAACCCAGTCCTGATAAAGAAGGAGGAGATCTAGAAAACCTACAGCGGATGATAAAAAAAATATCCAATGAGATTGTAGATATGAAAAGGAGTGTTGGGGAGGGAAACCAAAATCAAAGACCTTATAAACCCTTTTTTAAAATAAATCCACCTTTCAAATCTATAGAACTTCCCCTAGCTAACCTAAACATCGACTTAGGGACTGTAGCATCTGACTCTTTCTGCATGTACCACCAAGAGAATAATTTAGAAATGGATTACCCCCAATGGTTGCATGCTATGAATTTAATGGCTAACCGATTCCTAGATGAATGATCCCTAACCAAACAACCTAGTGGCTTGGCAAGAAACACCATCGAACAGGAAAGTCAAGAGCCACTGGAAGAGACAACCATGCTGTTATGGGATTCCAACCACCTGATGCATTTCAACGACGCCGCTGAAGTGCATGAACCTCCTGCTGAATTTATAGTTGTATAGATGTGAGATAGAAGTCAACCTATCCAAACTAATCCCACCACTACTTATTTATCTAGAGGGAATCAAGCGGTTGATCTCCCAAAACCCTTATTTTCTTCTCAAAAGAATCCCACAAACATACACACACAGGAAGCTCCTAAACTATAATATAATGTGGTAGAATACTTGAAGAAGATGAAGGCTAATGTGTTTGTCATGGACATGTGTAGGGTCCCTCAACAAAAGGATTTTCTATTACAAGCCTTAAAATCAATAGAAGCCCCTATGAAAAGCATTGACCTAGGTGAGGTCCCATCTCCCACATATTTAAGAAATAAACCAAGTGTGGATGCTTTCTCTTTAGACAAAAGAGGAAAGCTTTTTGTTCCTCTTTTCCTTTTAACATTTGAAGTCTTTAACAAACACCTACATAATTGCCTAGTTGAATCAGGGGCATCTTCCAATGTCATGCCATTGTCAATCTGCAAGAAATTGAATGCAACCCCACTCAAAAGTGATAAACACGTTATAAAACTAGATATGACTCATGTGAAGGTTATTGGGGAACTTAAATATGTCATGATCAAAATGGCTACAGACCCAAAATTTGTTCAAGTAATTGACATAATCGTAGTAGACATCCCAAAGGCCTATGGATTGTTACTTAGCCGAGAATGGTCTGAGAAAAAGATGGATACTTTAGTATTGACTAGGCTCACCTTTGGTTTCCATTAAATGGACATACAAACATGATTAGGATTGATAGAGAAATATATCTCAAACATATTGTCACTAAATTAGAGACTCCAAACGAACCCTCATCGACAGATTTCCCTATGTTAGGAAACTACTCCTACGATTCTGATTTCAGAAATTTCTCCCCTCTCCTGTATGACGTACCTCTCACTCAAAAATCTGAAATGAAATTTCAAGTAAACCTACTGGAAGCCGCAGAAGAAAGAATCTTTTGTGGTTCTCCATTAGGAGTAGCAGACAAGGAAGATGAAAGTGAGAAAATAGCTAGGCATGAAGAAGTTAATAATCCCCCCCCCCCACAAATTTGGATGATGTACTTTGATGGTTCTAAATCGCAAGAGGGGTCGGGAGAAATATATATCCTCATTGACCCAAAAGGGAAACAAAACTTCTTATCCTGTAGATTAGAGTTTGAATGCACTAACAATACTGTTGAATAGGAAGCTCTAGTCCAAGGAATAAAGAAGGCCATAGACTTAAATTTGAAAGAAATGAAAGTTTTTGGAGACTCAGAAATTATCATTAGACAAGTAAAGAATACCATTGATTTCAATTCACCTCACTTGAGGGAGGTACATAGGATAATAGACAATTTTTAGGCCTTCAAGATTACCGTTGTTCCGAGGACACAAAATACTCTTGTTGATTCTTTAGCCACTGAAGCCTCAAGATTATCTCCTTTAGAAGACTATGAAGCCTCAAGGTTTACAGTAGAACTTCTCTACAAACCATCAGTTCCTAACAACATTTCTAACTGGAAATTATTTGAAGGGGATGAACATATTGTAGATTTCCTGACTAACCAAGAGAATTTCAAGGATTTGGCCATTGATGATGAAATATTCCAAGAACTACTCACATAATCAAATCTCCATGATCATAAGAAGGGCATAGATCACTTTGATGAAAAACCAAAGTTTCACACTATAACAAAATGAGTGGCCAAGCTGGGGAACCTTTTCGACCTAAGGGAAAGATTTAGAGGGCCAAAAAATGCAAAAACAGGGAGCTCATGCCCTATATACAAAACTATAAACCTAGGAACCCGTGAGAATCCCAAGAATGCCAACCTAGGTAAGGCAATATCCAAATAAGATAGGAAGGCTTATCTTAAACTATTTAAAGAATATCAAGATGTCTTTGCTTGGTCCTACCATGAACTGAAAACGTATGATACTTGCATTATTCAACATATGATCCCATTAAAATCTAGAATAAAACCCATCCAACAAAATCTTAGGAAGTACCACCCATCTCTGGAACCCCTAATGTATCAAGAGTTGAATAAGTTATTAGATTCTAAGATTATCTTTTAGGTAAGACATTCTGCATGGGTAGCCAATTTGGTGCACGTTAGAAAGAAGTCTTGGGAAGTCTGTTTCTGTGTAGATTTTAGAAACCTTAACAGAGTATCAGACAAAGATAACTACCCAATACCACCCATGGAACAACTCTTACATACAATATCTGGCTCTGATTTTTTTTTTCTCTCCTAGATGATTTTTCGGGATATAACCAGGTCCTGGTTTCAGAAGATGATTGATTAAAAACGACCTTCTGAACCAAGTGGGGAAAACTTTATTATAAACACAAGCATTTTGGTTTGATCAATGCAGGGGAAAATTTTCAGAGGGCAATGGATGTATCTTTTTGAGGATTGATTAACAAATGTGTGGTAGTCTATTTAGATGATGTAACAACATACTCAAAAAATAAGGAAGACCACATTCAACATTTGACTTAGATCTTTGAAAGGTGTAGGAAGTATGGAATACATTTGAACCCTAAGAAGATCATATTTGGTGTAGAGGAAGGAAAATTATTAGGTCATATCACATCTCAGGAAGGAATCAACATCGACCCTGAGTGGATCAAAGTAATAACTCAACTCCCTTTGCCTCACAATAAAAGGCCATGCAATCTTTTTTTGAGAAAATCAACTTTGTGAGAAAATTTACTCTTGACTTCACTGAAACTATTAAACATTTACAAAAAATTATTCTCAAAGATGCAAAGTTTAAATGGGATGAAGAAAGGAGATGAGCATTCAATAACATCAAAACTTCCATCTCCCAAGCACCAATGTTGCGAAGCCGTGACTTTAGAAAATATTTTTTCCTTTATACCTTTGCTTCTGACCAATCCTTGGCTGCAATACTTACCCAAAAGGATGACGAGAAAAATGAAGCACCAATATCCTTTATGAGCACTAACCTCCAAGGAGATGAACTAAACTACCCTGCTATAGACAAACATGCTTATGCAGTATATAAAGCAGTAAAACATTTCAGATCCTATATCCCGAAGAATCACACTAAGGTCATATTACCACATCCAGCGGTCCGATCTCTGTTCACTCAACATGAGATGGGATAAATGAGGGGGAATTGGATGGAATTCATTCAAGAATTTGATCTAGACATAAAACCTACCAAAATAGTCAAAGGACAAGGATTGTGTAAACTGGCTGCTGAGGCCCAAGATCTGATCAATACAGAAGACCCCGATTGGGAAAATGAACTATCATTATGGTGCAAATAAGCCTTATACATACCTCCCAAGAAATAATCCTGGTATGGAAACTTGTGTTATCTCCTGCATCATGGAACTTGTCCGAAAAACCTAAACCCTAGATAAAGGAGAGTCCTTAGGTTAAAATCTGGTCAATATCGCCTCATAAATTCTGTGGTTTTCCACATAAACTATGATGGAGTACTCCTTAGATGTCTTGAACATAATGATGAATACAAGGTACTCAAAGAACTCCATGATGGCCCAATAGGTGGAAATTTTGCAAGAGAAACCACGGCTCACAAAATATTAAGGGTTGGTTATTATTGGCCCACTTTGTTTAGGGATGCTCATGCATACACTAGGAAATGCAAATCTTGTCAAGTGAGCGTCGGTAGGGAAAACAGACCAGCCATTCCACTCCATTCGATGAGCATATCCAGAGATTTTGAGCAACGGGGAATAAATGTCATTGGAGAAACTAATCCCAATTCTTCGAAACAACTTAAGTATATCTTGGCTGCAACAGATTATTTCACAAGGTGGACATAGGATATCCCTCTCATGCACATTAATGAAAAGGTAGTGATCTAATTTTTAGAACAACAACTAATAATAAGGTTTGGGATGCCTTCCATCTTCGCTTTTGACAATGCTTCCTATTTTTGTTCCACACGCTTAACATAATTCACCCTCAATAAAGGGATCATAATGAGATATTATGCAAACCATTATCTGCAAGGGAATGGAGAAGCATAGTCAACTAATAAAAATATGGTGCGAATCTAAAATAAAGCAGTTGTTGAAAATCATAAAAATTGGCATAATTTACTTCATAATTCCCTGTGGGCTGATATAGTGACACCTAAGGAAGCCATAGGAAACTCTCTGTATTTTATGGTATATGGGAAAAAATCCATTCTTCCAAACAGATTGTACCTTCCATCCTTACAACTTTCCCAAGCATCAAGAGGTCAGCCCTCATCTGCTCTACAACAAAGGATTGATACCCTTCTCATGTTGGATGAAGAAAGGGAAAAGGCTAAAGTTAAGTTCATCGCTCATCAACATGTAGTTAAAATATGGTTTGACAAACATAAGGCCAGAGAAAAGAATTTCAAGGTAGGGGACCTAGTATTGATGTGGGATAAAGAAAACGAGTCTAAAGGAAAACACTCAAAATTCCAAAATACATGGCTCAGACCTTTTCAGGTGGCCGAGAAGATCAGAGCAGGAACATACCAGTTGCAAAATCTGAGGGGCGAATCTGACACCCTCCCGGTGAACAACCAGGCCCTAAAACAATATTTCTCCTAATTAAATGAAAAAAAAAATGTCTTTTGATGTTTTGTTTGAGTTTCTTTTTCTTTTAGCATACATTTTGATCAAGCCGAGTGTGTGGGTTTAGGAAAGACCGTCTGCAAACTTTTTCTTTTCTTTCTTTTTCTTGTTATTTTCTTTAATTAAGTTGTGTTTTGTAAAGCAGTGGTTGATTTTAATAAATATAGTAAAACAAAATATGTTTTTGACGTGCACATGCATGCAAAATAAGAGATACTGAAAGACACAAATTTTCAAAGAAGATCTACATATTGTCTTTGCAAGCATACTACCTTGGTAAGTGATGAAATATTCTCCTGGTGGTTTGGTAGATCCTAAAGGAAATGATGGCTAGTTGGAAAGGATCACATGTACCTCTAGAAAGAGCTAGGAAAGGCTTCACCTTAACAGTTTCACCTTACCAATAACATATGTCCTCCTCTACAACTCACTCGTGGTATTTTTCCTTGAAGAAAATTATCTATATTAAAGAGAGTGCAAAGTCTGAGAGGGTATGTAGATAACTCCATCGAAGCTATTGACGATCGATGGCATTGGAGTACGGTCTGTGATATAGAGGTGACCTCGTCGGGGCTATGGACGCTCGTTGCCAGTGGAGAAACACTGTATCAAGGGAATAATAACTAAGGGAATAATAACTAAAATAAGTCCTCAAGCCATTGGAAACCATATCCGTCTCTTTTCAAGGAAGTATGTGGATCACGGTCAAGAGGAACAAAGGTGGAAAACAAGGTGAACCTCGTCAACAGATCCAGATTCATGGACTTAGGTAGTGTGTACACATTTATAAGAATGGTTCTGTTGAAAAATCAACCAAGTGGTTTCTCTAGCATTTTTGCACAAGATTAGCCCGAAGGAAGGAGCAAAGATTTAGTTTTCTCCCAGAGAATCATCATTTGTTGAGCACTCAACACACCCTAAATATTTTGCAAAATTTCTTTCTTTTGGGTACCACTTTTATTTTTTCTAAATCAGAGTCTGTGTCATGAATGAATGGATTGTTTATTTTTTAGCCTTATCATCGGCCATATTTTTTTTGGTTTAAAAAACTATTGACATTAATTTTCTAAGTAATATTGCATGAAAGACCCGAAATGTGCACGTTTTAAAGACTTTTCCAAACGATTGTCAATCAACAAATTTTGGTCTATAAGACAGTCTTTTAACATCGTCGATACATTTTTGGCATCAAAGAATTTTGAGAGGTAAATCGTGAGTAGGAACGATCACCATCGGTGATCGCCAATCGACGATACATCTTCAACGTCAACATAATTCGAGAGACAAAAGATACAGAAAAATTAACTTTAAACACTTTTCCAATCATAGATCGTTTATATGTTGTCAGCATTGGAAGCATAGGGCACGGTAGTTAGGGACACATGTCTAAATAAAATCATTGATGCCGAGGAATATTTCTCATGAAGAATTCAAAATCAACTGCCACATCTCTGTGTCATGTAAATAGTCCGTACGACTTAGTCTTTCCCTGTGTCATCTTTATGTTCCCCATGTCATATCCGTACTTCCAGGTCAGCATTTCCACGTCAACATTGTACGACAGTTTTAGGTCGGCATCAAATATTTCACCTTAAGGTATCAATGAACACCATCTAAGAAAAGTTCTCACTCTGATCCACTCATTTTCTATTGACTGACTGATATGACATCATACGACAAGGGTTTTCATCGAACCTTCTGCATTGTACATCGGTGATCCCGACCGCTCTATGTTTTGGTTCCATTTTAAGACCCTCCCTTTTTCCCCCGATGTTGATCATACCAGTTGTTGCGCCTCTTTCATCACCTTGGTGAGCAAATAAGAGGTGCTTGCATGCCTAGTTGGGTCTGTTGAGCAGGACAGCTATAGAGGAAAGAGTTAGAGAAAGAAAAACAAAACTATAAGCAAGAATTAAATTAATACAAACTAAAATCATAAGCATAGGGACATAGAGATAAAAAAAACAAAAAGACCCATGTCACCAATGTTTTGAGGCTGATCTATTGATGAAATCAAAGCACCAAGAAGAAAGGGGACTATGAGTCCCTTCTTCCTCCGAGGGAAGGCTCTTGGACCCTCACAAGCTTGCTCTCCTTACAACAAAGAAAATAAAAATGGTGGTGAAAGAACTCTTTGCAAATCCACTCAATGGAGAGGTGGATTGCTCAATGAAATGGTGCCAATGTGTTCTTGTCAAGGATGGAGTCCTTAAAACAATATAGGCAGCATAAGATTACTTGGAATTCCTTGAGAAAATGAGGTGCATTCATGGCTTTTTATAGCATTGCATTGGGTTATTGTGTAACTGCTTTGTAGTGTGAAAAAAGGCCATTTAGGGCATTATTAGGTCTTTGACCAGCTCACCATTCGGATCCAGCCCAGATTTGGAAGTCAAATCAGCTTGGGAGCTGAACCATAAGTGGTTGGTAGGCCGACCACATTCATAAATGCACCGTTTAGCAGGTGCGCGGATTTTTGCGCTAACAGCCGCGCATCGTGCGCTTATGTGCGCATTCTACGTTCCTGTTCCACGCATGTGTGCACGCGCTCAATGTCTGCAAAGCGCTCTTCAATTTTTCACTACTTTGTATAGTTTTTTTCCTTTTTTGAATGCTGTGAGATTAATTCAGGGCCATGAATGACTTCATCACTGTTTGACGATGCTGAGTTCTTGTAACCATGTGCGGACGAAATTTCAGTGATAACAAATGCCCCCTGATGGATGAGGTTAGGAGCATACGTATAGCCAAAATCCATCAATGTTTCTTCTACTGAGAATGTTGTTTGTAAGAGAGAGCAATAGTGAGATCGTTCAGAGTGATCCGTTGGAGAAAAGAGGAACCGGTAGGACCCGACCTTCTATGAGGTGCATAAAATAAAATACTGTGCACAAACGAGGCGGGCATGCCCCATGCTCGTGTCATGTAACTCTGGAAAAATATGACTGAAGTGTTGGTGTAGACGACTGCAGCGCCCTCGGGGGCGGTCGTAATAGAGGCAGAAGACAATTCTGCAAATGAACATGCTCTGAATAGTAGGCATTGATCGCGGTAATAAGTAGCAGCGATGGTGTGGGCATTGATAGCCCTGCCAAGTTTAGAGGTCTTCGGCAAATAAAAAGAACTAACTTCAATAGTCACAAAGTAAGACCCACCGTAACATGAGAAAGTGTTGGTGTCGAATGTTACGGAGGTCAATGATAGCAGGGAGAAATGGTGTTTCACCCTATGCCGTCCGAGATCTCTCATTGAGTGGAGAATGAGAATCAAGATACTGTCACCCTTCCGGAAAAAATGGTGCTGATGTCGAAAAAAGGGGACACGACTCCCAGAAGTGAAGGGCTTCATGAAATCTACTGAGGTAAGGAAGTGGCAGAGGTACATGGATGAAGTCAAGAAGTGGGAAGACTCCAGACTGCCCTTGGTTGGAGGATGTATGAGATAAAAAGTGGCCGCAACCGTGTAACGAGGTCGAGTGTCAGGGGGACGACAAGACCGATGATAAGTTGTGCCAGAGGCAGGACAAGGTGAACAAATTCAGAGGGTAGAGGTAAGTGACCTGTGGGGTGCTCTGAAGATATGGACGATGCTGACAATGGTAGATGATAAGTAATGCTCCAACCAAGGGTGACATGGGTTGAGTGTGGCCAAAAGGAAGGAGGCAAGTCGCCAAAGGTGACGACAAAAGAGAATGTAATGACTAGAAATAAAGACGTTTGTACAATAAATAACGAATAATTTTGGGGAGAAATGTACAAATGCAGAAACGAGTGCCCCAGTGTGATATGGGTGGCCCATGAAGGGCAACATTTGCTTGGAAAACTGATGAAGGGTGGGGGCCCCATTGGTGAGCTTCTGTATGAGGTAGGTGAAATGAAGGTAGGTTCACAGATGGGCAAACTGATTGTGGATGAAATGGAGGGTTCATGATACTGCGGTGGTGCAGGTAAAAAATAGAATCGTAAAGAGATAATCTGGGAGTCCGTGTGGGAAAGCTAGCAAAATGAGGAGAAGGAGTATGTTGTTGATTCGCAACATGATGAAAGACTATCGGGACTCCCATCCCTAAAGGGTAATGAAGAACAACATGAGTGTCAAAAGTGCCAAAAGGTGCTATAAATGGGACAACTCATGTGGGTAAGAATGCTACCGGGTAACAATACTGAAGATGCAAATGGAGGCGTGGGTACTGCAGAGCCCGGAATGGGGATCCTAGAGGCCAATATCAGAGGGTGTGACTAGAAATGTAAATGCGATACAACGGGAAAGACTACATGCCAGTGCTGAGTATATACCTGAAGGGGTTTGTGTCGATGGGTGATGATCAAGTACCTGCACACATGAAAACCAAATACCCAAAGTAAACAATATATGAAGAGAATCAAAGATATGAGCATGTATTTGATAAATGTGACTATGCGCGTGCGTACCTGACCATGATATGAAAAAAAGGTGCCCTGGGGGCTCAGGATTAAAAGCGACCCAAGGACTGTTGTGATGTAGGTGACGGGATGTTGATCCCGTGGTTGAAGACGGTTTGAAAAATGGACGCCTTGGGCTCTCGGAATGGTGAGTGGAAGTTTGGCAAAAGGCCTCTATATAGCTATAGGGCCCACATTGCCACCTCATTTGTCCCTACTGCAATAGTGATTGGACGAGCAGTTTTTAGAGGAGATTTGGAGATTCGGGGAGGACAAGGCATCCGATTGAGGATCTACGAGTATCAGGTTAGTGTTTGACCATCGAGGTATGTTTAGTATTTGGTGTGCAGGTTTTTGGTTTATGTTGTTTTTTTGAGATATCAGTCCATGTGTATATGATATAGATGCTGATACTATCTTTTGTTGTTGTTTTGTGCATGTGCAGATGTGGCACCTCGCGGGTGCGAGGTGGAGATGCAGAGAGTGAAGGCTCATCGAGAGCTGGAGAGACTATCGCATGGAGAGAGACGTCGGTGGGAGGATGCCGCAGGGCGACCAGCTGAGCCCGAGAGGGTAGCGAGGAGGTGCCGGTTCGATGACCCTGGTGCGGGGCCATCACACGCTCTTCCGACGGTGGCCGGAGTGGATTTTGATGACATACGCCGTCGGCTGGAGATGGTTTTACAGGATGTGCCTGAGGGCATGTGGATGCGCATCCAGGACGAGAGTTTCCTGGAGCAGTGTGTGGGGGTACTGCCACCATGGAGGTCCATAGTGCAGCTAGCAACAGTGCTGGTTGCTATGACGAGTGGACACCTTCCGCCGGGGTAGGAGGGTCCTGTGGGTGGACCACCACCGCCTGGAGCAGGGGGTGGTGGGCTACCACCGCCTGAGGGAGGAGTAGGTGGTGGCACGATAGAGGTACCATGAGTGGTGCATGATGTATATCTGGTTGTTTTTGTTGTATATAGGCTGGTGAGCCCATGTTTTGTACCGAGGTGCTGCATTGGCTCCGGATACATGTATTTTTGTATGTAAACATTCGGATGGCCTGATGGGCCTTTATATATATACATGAGTATACATTTTTGAGATCCTGATGTTGTCTACATGTTTTTTGCTGATGTTTTGAGTACGTTCATTCTACATATATGCTGTGACAGGTTTTTGTGATATGTTTATGTAGCTGTAGCTTGATGTGATATATGCCAGTCTAACACCATGTTAGCTATTTGATCTGTTATTTGATTCAATTGTCTTGGAATATGTGTAAATGTAATGGAATCAAAATGTCGAGATAAAAGCCTAACTTGCAGGTATTTGCGAAAGAGGAACGAATCGCGTACGCGGTCCACATTGTTGAGCTGGAGAACGACTAGTTGAGAGTCGAGGAAGACGCTAAGGTGACGAATATGATGATGCTAGGCGTCGGCCAGGAGGCCGATGACCGCTGTGTATTCAACTTAGTTGTTGGTTGCTGGCCCCAAACATATGCCGCTTGAATGTAGCATTTCATGTGAGGGGGTGTAGAGAGCCCAAGCAGCCGAAGCGAGATTTTGTGTCCAACGATTGGCGCCGTCGGCGTAACCGATGTGATAGGCTGGTGGAGGAAGCATCTGTCAATAGCACAAGGGATAGTTTAGACGTGAGGGCAGGAGAAAAAATATTAAAAACACTAAAAAGAAGAAATAACCTAAAGTAGAATGACTATGTTTAAGCATAAAATTTATTGAGATACAACTCGTTGACGGGTTCTTTGAGAGAGAGGCCTTCAGGAGAGGCCAGGATATATGCGCCTTTGGTGAGGCAATGTTGAATGATGTATGGGCCATGCTAGAGTGATTTGAATTTTCCTTGGCCGAAGGTATCATGAGAAATATCGTAAGCCAGGATGAGGTCGCCTTCGCGGAATGATCGAAGGTTGACATGGCGATCAAAGGTAGCCTTGGATCATTTTTTAGCTGCCTCGTTGTTCTGTAAGGAAGATCGACGATCTTCATCCAAAGACTCCAAGTTCAGCAAGCGCTGGTCCATTGGAGCAGTGTTAGGTAATAGCTCAATTGCGGTGCATAAGGTGGGAATTTCACACTCGATGGAAAGAGTTGCCTCAACCCCATGGACTAAATGGAATGGTGTGAAACTAGTAGTGGTTTTCACTGCCATTCGATAAGCCCATAGCGCAGAAAATAACATATGATGCCAATTGGTTTTATGTTTATTAACCGTGCGCTGTAACATGGTCTTGAGGACTTTGTTAACTGCTTCGACCTGTCCGTTTGACTGAGGGTAATATGGTGAGACAAACTCGTGAGAGAAGCCTAACCGAGATGAGATTTTGACAAAGATCTCATTCTCAAAGTGTTTCCCATGGTTGGAAATGAGTTGGAGGGGTACTCCAAAATGGGATATGACGTGGTTAAATAAAAAACGTGCTGCAATGTCAGCGGTGTTGTTGAAAGTGGGCATAGCTTCGGCCCATTTGGTGAAGTAGTCAACGACGACAATGATGTATTTGTGACCATTGCTGGAGGGTGGATTACAAGTCATAAAGTCGATGCCCCATTTTCAAAAAGGGTCGGCAGTAATGACAGGGTGAAGAAGAGCGAGGGGAGCTCAGGATTTGTTGGCGTATAGATGACATTGCTGACATCGTTTGACAGCATGAATGCAATCATGAAATAAGGTAGGCCAAAAGTAACCGGCTCGGATAATATTTTGAGCAGTGGATATACCCGAAAGATGGCCCCCACATGCGCCGTTGTGGCAGTCGTTTAAGACTCTGTCGGCCTTGTCAATAGTCAGGCACTGACGAAGAATGGTGTCGACGCCCCGCCAGTATAGGATGTCTCCGATGAGGAGGTAGCGGGGGGCCTGATGGAGAATACGTCAAAGATCATCTCGTGAAAGGTGATTACCGAACTTTTAAGTTTGGAGGTAGACGAGGAGGTCCCCGTACAAAGGATCATCCGAAGTGATGTAAAAGAGATGTTCATCGGGAAAATCGGTATTGACGGGGGCATTGGTGGTGTCAGAAGGGAGGGTCATGACAAGTTCGGCGAGAATGAGGGCCTTCTTAATATTAGGTGTTGAGAACTCAAGGTTGTACTCCTGAAGGATAACGATCCATCGAGCGAACTTGCCGTTAACTTTCCAACGGTTGAGCAAGTACTGCATAGGGTTGGAATCTGCGACGACCTTTGTGGTGCGAAGCAGAATGTAATGGCGCAGTTTCTGGACTGCAAGGACAACTGCAAGAGCAAGTTTATATTCGTGTTTATACTTCAAGGGTGGTCTTGAGAGGTTATTACTAACGTAATAAATGACGTGTTCACGATTGTCATCTCCGAGCTGGACGAGGACGCCGGCTACTGATACAGCTGATGCTGATACGTAGAGGAAGTAGTCGCGATTATAGTCAGGTGCACTAATTAAAGGTGCATTTGAAAGCATTGCTTTAAGGTCGTAAAATTACTGTTGGGTGTGGTCGTCCCAATGAAATGGGATGTCGTGACGTAGTAAGAGAAGGAAACCATGTGCGCATATGGCGTAATCTGGAACAAAGCGTCGAAGAAATTTAGCTTTGCCTTGAAGACTCCGAAGTTGCTGTAAATTCCGGGGAGGTGGAATTTCGGTGATAGCTTGGACTTTGAGGGGGTCCACGGTAATACCGCTTTGGGAAACAATAAAGCCGAGGAGGCGCACTGCGGTGACGTAGAACACACACTTAAGAGGATTCAAGGGGATGTTGTACTGACGACACCATTGAAAGATGATTCGTAAATCATCGAGATGCTGGGTACGTTTCTTGAATCGAGCTGTGAGGTCGTCGAAGTAGGCAAGGATGATTTTAGCCAGATCGTGGAAGATGTATGTCATCGCCCGCTAGAAATTTGCGCCGACATTTTTTAAGCCGAAAGGCATGAAACGATATGAAAAGGTACCCCATGGGGTAATGAATGTGGTTTTATACTGATCGGCTGGGTGGATTTGTATTTGGTTATAGACAGAGAATCCATCCATAAAGGAGAGAGCCTCGTGGTCGGCGCAGTCGTCGATAATTTGATCGATGAAAGGCGTTGGAAAGTTGTCTTTGGGACATGCGTTATTGAGATCGCGAAAGTCTGTGCAAACGCGGATAGTGCGCTATTTTTTGTATACAGGTATAGGGTTGGAAACCCATGAAGTGTAAGCGATGGGGTAAATAAACCCGGCCGTACATAATTTGTCAATTTCGGCTTTGATAGCCGCGACTTTGGATGGGTGTAGCGGTCGCTGTTTTTGGCGAACTGGTGTGATGTCGGGCCAGGTGTCGATGCAATCTTCGACAATAGAGGGATCGAGGCCAGGAATTTCCATGTATGACCAGGCGAAACTATCCCTATATTCTTGGAAGAGGGATTTATACGCGGCGATTTCCTGAAGAGTGCAAGCAGCTCCAATGGTGATTTCTTCGACGATGCCATGTTTAATGGAAATGTCGATTTTGATGGTGGGGGAAATGTTGGACATGTTGCCTTCTTCAAATGCATCAGGGGTAGGAATGGGATTGTTGAACTAATCGATAGGCCCAGATGGGATAAAATCTTTGGTTTCGACCGCGTAAATGGGGTTCTGGTTAGGAGGCATGAGGGATTCCTGTGAAGAGAAGAGTGCACGGTGATATAGCGCATCCCAGGGAGAGTCTGGGCAGTTTATCTCTTCGAGTATTTCCTCATCGCATTGGAAATGCCGGGAATACAAGGGGTCGTGAGGAGTGATCTCAGTGACAGTGTGGTTGTCCCTTGATGAAGAAGCAGGGAGAATAATGATATGAGTTGGGGAGGGTTCACTCAACATAAACCATATATTGAAGTATTGAGGGGTACCTGTGGTGGTTGGGTGGAGAGTGTCCGTAGTTGAATGAGCAGGAGAGTTGGGGGGGTTGCGGGGTAAATCCTCAGAGACATCATTGAAGAACCATGGAGGCATTGGGAGTGCCTCGGGCTTGGGTGAAATGACCTGAAGATCCTCGAGTGACGAGGTAACGTCAATGATCACCTCTGCGGGTCGGTGAAGCAGGGCCAATTGACGTTGCCTGTATTCAAGGATCATAGGACACTGGTATGTAAAATGAGCTAATGAATCACAGAGAGAACAAGGGCATCTCATACGTTCATTGACTGAAGTGGTGACATAGCGGATGTCCGTGATATGTGTTGATGAGGACATCGCAGGACTGGGGTTGTTATGGAAGTTCTGGCGTACAGCCGCTAATGTCTACAGAAAGCGTGGTAGTGCTGGGCAATGATGGGTGTAATGGCCATACTCTGAACATATAGCACAAGCATATTTGGTCCTCAACCCTTTACTACTGGAAGGGTGGGTAATAGTGGTGGGACTAGTAGTAGTGGCGGGTGTTGTGGGAGTTTGATTGGGGGGGATTAAATTCCGTAATTCAGGTAGTGATGGGCAATTGTTGGTTTGGTGGCCCTCTTTCTCACATAGTGCGCAAGGTGGTGGGATGCATGGAGGAAGTGGAGCGGTGGGCTCTTTCTTCTTTCTCCTGCCCCCAACTATAGCTGGGAGGTTAGTGAGTGGGGTGGTGGTGGGGGTAAGGATGGGAATCGTCATGGGGAGGCCTTCCTGTGGGGGAAGGGATGGTTGAGGGACCATCTCAGGTGGGTGTAAATACCACACTGGGATTGATAACACCATATTGGGTAGTGTGAGCATTGCAACTACCTGAAAAGATTCTATACCTGGTGGAGGGTAAAAAAAGGGAATTTGAGTGAGGGGTTGGGGAACTATCTCCCAAACGGGACTATGTCCCTGAGGGGATGTGGATTTGTGGACTGTTGGGGTCGATGAGTGCGCAGGAGGCTCCGGCGGGAGTGGTTTTGCGACTATTGGGACGTCAGGAATGACTGAAGCTTCCTGAGGAGGACGAGCATCCTCTGTGTGAGTTTCGTTAGATGATATGACACACACTTGATTAGTAGGATGAAGGAGTGGTGGTGCTCCATGGTACGTTCCCAATAAGGATGGATCTTTAAAAATCCCAGTACCCATCTCGATGAGTGGATATGCGTCTTGGTTTGTGTGGATGAGGGGAAGAATGTTATCGAGGTTGGCAGATGGGTTAGGCTCATAATGTGAGACTTGGTCAATGGTCACGATCTTCCCATTGTGGGGGAACATCATTGTCCAAAAGACGGAAGAGGCCACTGCCTTCATAGTGTACATGTAGCTACGACCGAAGAGGATATTATAATTGAGCGGGGCGTCGATAACTTCGATGTCAATGAGAATAGTCTTGCCCCCGAGTTCAACGGGGACATTTTGAAAGAGCCCTTCAAGAGAGGATGGTCATCCATCATAAGCTCGTAATGTGATGGCAGAGGGTATGAGTTCTAGGGAACCAAGTTTCTGCCATACTGTTTTGGACATTATGCATGTAGATGCACCTTCATCGATGATACATCGATGAACTGTGATGTTCCGTATTTTTACTGGTATTTGAAAAGCAATCAAGGCGGGAAGACGAGGTTCACCGCTGTCAAGATCAAAGCTGATGAGTCGAGTATTGGCAGGGTCGACTGCCCCCAAGGCGGAAAGTAGTGATTTCCGCTGCATAGGACAAGTCTGGAGGACTTCCAATACTGACATGGCAGTCGGGGATTGTGCTAAGTCGTCTACCAAGCTATAGTTATGAGCTTCCCTAGCCTGTGGGTTGTGGACATTCCTACGCAAGGGGATGCGAGGGATGCATAGTGGTGGTTCGGCGGAAGGGTGAGGGATCACCAACGGGGCTCCCGTCGGTGTAGGGTTTGTCTCTGGAGAGATGGGAGTAGACTCAACGGGTGCATGATACTGACGATTACGTGTTTGCAGAAGGATTTCTTCCTCACTGGTGAGGAGAATTGTACGCTTTGCTGGATTGTTGGGGTTGAGGTATTGTCCCACCTGAGGTGGGGAATGCTGTGTGTCATGTTGGGTGTTTATCACACCTTGATGTGGAATAGGATTTTGCAGCACGTCGGGGAGGGGGGGTTGTTGCATGTATTGTTGTGGTGCCTGTTGAGGGGCAAGTTGTGCATGAGAATGGGGAAGACTACCTGAGTCTTTCAACTATTTGAAATCAACGATATGGGGGCAATGGTGAGTGTAATGACCGAACTCACCACAAAGGGCACAAGGGAAGATGGTTTTAACATTATTTCTCCCTTGGCGTTTGTTATTATTTCCCCCTTGGGGGTTTTGGTTCCCTTGGTTCTGGTTGCCCCCAGTGGGTTGGTGTTGTGGGGGTTGACTCCCGTCTTGAACTGAGTTGTTGTTATTCCTGTTCCGTCCTTTCTTCTTGGCATTGTTCGATGGGTGAGTTGGGTTGGCTGTATTCAACTGTTCAAAACTTTGGTATTGTTGAGCAGCAGAAGGTTGAACAAAATTTACCCCCGCATGAGGATGTGGGGCAGCCATGGGTTGTGGAGGACCAGGAAACGGGAAGTATGGATTTTGTGGTGGTACCGATCCATAAGGTACATAAGAAGGCATAATACTTTCGCTAGTACTATAAGCTGATGTTGAGGGAGTACCACTATTTGTGGGGATAGGTGGATGTATGGGAGGTGCCGACAGTGGTCCATTGATGGATGGAGGTATAGCAATAGGGTATGGCTGTTGATAAGGAGGTGGGGGGTAATAAGGAGTGCCCCCATATGCTGGCGGATATTGAGGTGTTCTATACATCAGTGGTGGTTGGGGTTGTGGACCATGGTGTGTGGTGACACCTATTAGCCCATCTGCAGAGTGAGACATCCCAGGTTTGTCTTGGCCAAGTGGCACAGGTTTTGGAAGATCAGGAAGTACTGTGTATAAGTACCCTGACTGTGCGTAGATGAGGTCATATTGTTGGGCCTTGCTGATGGCTTCCTCTTCGGATTGAGGGAAGGTGGAAGATGCATCCTTTCCAAGGAGAGAGACAAGTGATCTAAGAAACCAGTCGAGGCATTGTTGCTTGGTGGTTTCTGCTTTGCACAAACTACGTCGCCTACGCCACTCGTGAATGTGGTCAACGATGTGTGTAGCTGAGGTTTGTTTGAAGTTAGACAGTAGTTCTTGACCATTGTCGTGGTGGATGGGTAGTTGGAAGAAGGTCAAGAATGATTTGGCCAATGACTCAAAGGTCCCGTGGGACCCTGATTTTTCTTCAACATACCATTTAGCCGATGGGCCAGTGAGTGTGTGTTGAAATAAATGCAGTATGATGGAATCATCCATAATGCTATTGGAAGAGCACCAAAGATGAAAGGTCATGACATGGTTGGCAGGATCATCGCCTGCCTTTCCTTCAAACTTTGGTATATCTGAAGGTAGTTTTGTTGGCATTGCAGGCCATGTGGGATCA
>ML788511.1:75631-96018 GCA_009831015.1 Picea engelmannii | reverse complement strand
GGGATGCACAGAACAACCAGACCTCGGCCTTCAACCCTTCACGGGTATCTCCCTGCCTTATGGTGATTGGAACACTTGACTTGGAGGATTTTAAGTTCCCTATTTGACAACCTTTATGTTTTGACAATGTGAGAACCAGATAACGGGGAGTTATTTGGATGCCTATCCCCGAAATCCTACCTAGACTAAAAATTTTCTTTTGGCACCTCCTGTGGAGGAAAACTTAGTGCGTTTTTAGAAATATTTTAGATGTAGTTGTTTTGGGAGGTTGGGGGTGCAAACCAACCTCGTTGATTTAAAAATGGGAGTGGATAGTCTCATCAAGAAAAGATGAGGTATTTTCGGAATCCCTTTGGAGGAAACTTACTTTGACCTCCACGTTTCAAGAAGAAGCTATGTGAGTGATAAGTGAATTTTGTGTGTGAGTGAAAGTGTGCCAATTTTTAGTGAATTAGGTGTCACCTTGCTGCATGTGGACTTCGCTTGGTCCTTACAAGAGTTTGATTACCTAATTAACTAAGTGCCTTTAGTACAACCTTGCGTAATTCAAAATCCCTAGGAAGCTAGCATGTGGACATGTGGGTCCATTACTATCCTTTAACTCCCTATTGTGATTTAATCTAAGAAAATCTTGAAACTATCCTAGATTGAACATGTGGGCATGTATGGGCCCGTTACAAACCTTTAAACTTCCCTAGTGTTTTGATCTAAGAAAGCAAACTTTCAAACCCTATCCTATCTTTGTAGCATGTGGGCATGTATGGGCCCGTTACAATATTAAGACATGTTTTGAAAAAAGAAAACTAAGAGGGGTCCCAAGAAGGGCCGTTGTCCTCTCCTAAAGGTTTTAAATTTTGTTAAGGGAGATGAGATTGTTTCACAATCTTTGTCTGATTCTCAAGGTCACTTGAAGGCGCGAGAGAAGAGCATACTAAGCGATTGTAATTCAACTTCTAGTCCCAATGTAAGTTAGATGTGATTAAGAATGATTACCACCTTATCTTGTGAGTCAAAACAAGCCATCCATGTGGAAAAAAGCAAATAAGGGAAATTGATTTTTATCCTCCTAAGTGCCTATGTGTGTTTGACTAACCCCTTTATATGATGAGGGGACTAAGTGTGGTGTAGTTTTTAGAGGATGCTTGACATCACTTTTAAGAAGGCAAATGGCCTTCCCCACCTCTCAACAACTTACAATGTGAAATTTTGGTCAAATGCGCGGCCGTTAGTGAAGACAGAGGCGCACAGAGCGCAAGCGCGCGAACAGAGATGAGTCAGAAAGCGCATGCGCGCAGAGAAAAGATGTTACTTAAGCGCATGCACGTCTGTGGGGTAGAATACCCACGCACGGGTGAAAAGCGACCGAGAAAGAAAAATCTGGATGGATTTCTCTCAATTCTCTTTTGAATTGGATGGTTGGCAGGTCGGCCTAGGCCGGTTAGTGCACGTGCAAGTTAAACAAACTAAAAGAAGAGAAAAATAAACCCAAATGAGGTAGGAATTTGATACCTTTCCCCAGCGACTGTTTGCCAATCTGTTGCACCTCTTTCGTCACCTTGGTGAGCAAATAAGAGGTGCTTGCATGGCCAGTTGGGTTTGCTGAGAAGGACAGCTGTAGAGGAAAGAGTTAGAGAAAGAAAAACAAATCTATAAGCAAGAATTAAACTAATACAAACTAAAATCATAAGCATAGGGACATAGAGATAACAAAAATAAAAAGACCCATGTCACCAATGTTTTGAGGCTGATCTATTGATGAAATCAAAGCACCAAGAAGAAAGGGGACTATGAGTCCCTTCTTCCTCCAAGGGAAGGCTCTTGGACCCTCACAAGCTTGCTCTCCTTACAACAAAGAAAATAAAAATGGTGGTGAAAGAACTCTTTGCAAATCCACTCAATGGAGAGGTGGATTGCTCAATGAAATGGTGCCAATGTGTTCTTTTCAAGGATGGAGTCCTTAAAACAATATAGGCAGCATAACATTACTTGGAATTCCTTGAGAAAATGAGGTGCATTCATGGCTTTTTATAGCATTGCATTGGGTTATTGTGTAACTTCTTTGTAGTGTGAAAAGAGGCCATTTAGGGCATTATTAGGTCTTTGACCAGCCCACCATTCGGATCCATCCCGGATTTGGAAGTCAAATTAGCTTGGGAGTTGAACCATAAGTGGTTGGGAGGCCGACCACATTCATAAATGCGCCGTTTAGCAGGTGTGCAGATTTTTGCGCTAACAGTCGCGCATCGTGTGCTTATGCATGCATTCTACGTTCCTGTTCCGTGCATGTGCACGCGCTCCCAATTTCTGCAAAGCGCTCTTCAATTTTTCACTACTTTGTATAGTTTTTTTCCTTTTTTGAATGCTGTGAGATTAATTCAGGGCCATGAATGACTTCATTACTGTTTGACGATGTTGAGTTCTTGTAACCATGTGCAGACGAAATTTTAGTGATAACACCAGTGTTGAAAATATGAGAAGGACCGATAGTTTGATGGGATACTTTCGGTAGGGATAAGATCGGATTTTGTTATTTAAGAGGCCAATTAATGTTTCGTGCAACACACATTACTATCTCTTGTGCCGACCAAATGGTAGAAGTTTGAATCCGTCGATGAATTACGAAGTAACCCGCTCCTGCGCTACTAGTCTGCATTGCATTTAATCCCGAGCATGGTTTGGATTTAGTGATGGATTTTGTAGGGCGCATTTACACCCTTGAATTTAAGAACTGATGCGACAAGGTAAGTATGATCTTCGTTTAAATTACAAAGACATATTCAAATGCACCATTCTGTGCACAAATATTTTATTCCCCGGAGCAGTCGAAGGAGCGAGAGAACACGTCGAAGAGCTTAGAGTCGATATTTAACTCTAAACCAGGTTAATATTGTGCAAGTAAGAGGTATGCAATGTCTTTTCTACATTTTCAATTGCGTCTATAATACTTGTAAAGGTATCTCAGTTTGTCTGTTTGCAGAAAATGCCTCCAAGAAAGCCGACAACCAGGTGCT
Organism: Picea engelmannii; assembly: GCA_009831015.1. Taxonomy (NCBI): domain Eukaryota; kingdom Viridiplantae; phylum Streptophyta; class Pinopsida; order Pinales; family Pinaceae; genus Picea; species Picea engelmannii. The sequence continues at coordinate 93,007 of ML788511.1, read as the reverse complement.
CACCAAGGACGCCCAAACTAAAGGAACTAGAGTTCGGGGAATCATCTACGCTGATCATGGAAAGGGAGTTGTATTTCATCTCAAAGACGTAATCGATTATCTTCATGTCCACTAGGAATTAGTTTATCCAGCCTCTGACGTTCAGTGACACAGAGGCAACCATAGGGTATAAAGTTATGCTCCCACCTTGGGAAGACTTGTACAACAAAATCAGTCATGAGGATTACCCTGAGTTCACACCCCACAACAATCCTGACATCCGAATATTGGATGATGAAGTGTTCCCAAACATCAGGAGGACAAATTTGCACATGGTGGCTAGTTGGACCCCAGTTCTTCCCTGCATCGAAACCTTGGGGTGGATAATTTACCATGAGGACACGGTGAAGTGCACTATCAACAATGAGGAAGGAGAATGTGTTGGTGTTTTCCTTCCGATGGAGGTTCAAAAGTATTACAAACTTAGAGACCTAGAGGAAAGGGTAAACACAGACTTCATGGTCAAGTTTTACGAGTTTCATGATACCAACCGATTGCTAGCCTCATGGTGGAAGGAGGAAAATAAATTCACAAATAGGAGCATTGGATGGTACAACAAAGTAACTCTTCAAGAGCCATACATGTATTTGATGGCATTAATTTGTCGGTTATATGGAGAAAATGATTGCTCCAAATTTTCAAACGCATGGATTCCCTTGGCATACACCGTGGTGATTTCGGGGAGCAGCTTCCATTGGGGAGCCATTATCTCCAAGAAGCTCAGTATAAATCTTTCACATGCTCAGACACCAAAGGAAGGAGAGGTTCTGACCTTCTACATGGCATCCTACTTGCTGGATGTAATATGCACAAGGAACTTTTTTGCAGGTATGAATTTGAGCTACATATTTCTGAATTGCATGTACATGTCTATTTCAATATATTGTGGTAAAATAGATACAAGAGATCATATTCTTTAATATGTGATGAGCTCATAGCCAGGGTATACTTCATTATTTTTATAAAAGTGTGCCCTTTTCTTTCGGTGGCGGCAAAGAAGATGATAGCAAAAGTTGGCAACTAGTACTTCGAAGAAACTAGCACTTATATTAGAGTGTTTGGAGCTACCAACACACCCCACCTTCTCCCTGTTCGTGTTCTAGATTGCCTCATTTTTGGGGAGATATGCTACCATACCATTTTCCAAGGCTACAATGCCTCCCTGGTCAAAGACAAGAAGAGAGCTTCCATTCCCTATGGTTTCCACATAGGGTTTTACATGGTCAGAGACACTATAGGAGAAATAGGAGGGGTTGAATCAGCTTGAGTATCAGTTTCATACATGCCTCTTTCACAAGAACGATCGTAAGGGATTAGTTCCCTAGCATGCAACACATGTATCCTTCTATTGGTCGTATGCCCGTGATAATTTTGAAGATGAAATCTCCACTGAAGGAGCCTAGGACTGGGAGGAACTACTACAAAGAAGGGCCAACCTGAATATGACTAAGTTTAAAGAGATGTCCTTGGATGAGCAGGTTGAGACAATAGAGAAGAAAAATCAAGAAGCTCTCAGGGTAAGAGACGAAAGCATAAATGTAGAAGCAACAAAGGCATGAAGGAGGGAGATGTTGTTACTAGAAGAAGCCTAAAGATCCATACAAAGGGTGAAATAAAATCCCCCACTTAACCCTTTGATAGAACCCTTGAGGATTACCTTGGACGACACAAGAAATTGCGGAGGAGAGCTAAATGGCTCAGAGACAACTCCCCCAAAGGAAACCACCGATCAAGAAAATCCCAACTATGTTTCCCACAAGAAGGATCGTCAGTGACCACTACATCTCAATGGAGGATAACAAGAGCATCAAGTGGGACAGGTGTGCCCAATGTCCTCATAGACTTAATTACCATATATTATGATGAGGAAATTTCATAGGTCTCCCACATGAAACCAATACCAATCACAAAAGAAGAAGAACCAGGGGAAACATCTGCTCCATCTTTTGACGATGTGATCCCAAAGCCTCTGGAAGGTGACCATGAGGCTGGAAGCATTCTAGATACTGAATTTTCCAACCAAGTGGGAAAACAAATCCAAAAGGATAGCCCCAAGAATGATTTGGGTGCTGGTGAACAGGAAGAGAAAACACAACAACCAGAAATTGTCATTTCAACTTCCAAACCCCCATCTAAGGATGATACTTTGCCTGTCTCCCCGGCTAGGACAAAGACTCGACCAGTCGATGAGAACCAACATGAGGCTAATTCACCATAGCATGTAGAGACCTCCCATGCCAAGAAATCATAAGAACTGGTCATAGATGATTTCTACACGATAGGAAGCCTAGGAAACACTCTGACCTGGGGAGATCGACAAATTCCTGAACCAGTAGATGAAATCACTGATATAAAGGTGATCACTTATGATAGAAAAAGGAAAGTTCGATGAGAAGGATGACCAAAAAAAGGAGGCTGACGCTCGATAACACACTTCTTGTCACCATAGAGGAGGCACTGCCACAAAAAATGCCAAGATAAATAAGCTAATTGGAGCAGGTATGGCTATAAATGATGCTACTTTGGACAGGGAAAGAAGGGATGAAATGGAGGTAGCTACCATGAATAAAGAGTTGGATCATCTGCGCCATCAAGGGAAGTATTACCAGAATTCAACAGAGGAAATAATATTCCTGAAGAGTGAGTTCTGAGAAACGTATGCACAATTCACAAGTGGAAGGAATCTCTTCACTGCTTTCATAGCCAATTTTCAATAAGATACCATCATGGGGATGGTGACCTATAAAGACGTACAAAGATGGTATGAGAAGGAACATCAGGCCTTGGAGCAGATCGACTACATAAGCGAAGTGCAGAAAGGCTGAGACAAGGAGGAGCATGGAATCCGAATGTTGATGGATAACATCATCTCTCGAATCAGGAAAACAACTGAATACTGGGTAAGTATGGTCCAAGAACCTCAGCGGAAGATACAGGAAAGATGGAGAGAATGTGAGAAAATCTAGAAGAAAGTCAACCGAGAGATGAATAGCATTGACCTACCAGATTTTGGTCCACCGAAAGATTTCGCTGATTTGTATGACATAGTCAAACGACACACGGAGCAAGAATCAACATGGGAAGCAAAGATTTCACAGATTTCAAGCATGATCTTAGGTCAAGTAAAGAAGTTCATGGAACACCCAATCAAAGATCTCGCAGTCCTACAATGCTTAAGTGTCAAGTTAATCAAGTACAAGGAGCATGAAGTAGAGATAAAAGAGGTCTTCTCCGCTATGATGGATCAACACAAATTTCCATATGAAAACACATGTGAAGATATCTTCGTCAAGTGGTGAGAGTACAAGAAGAACAATCCACTCCAGTAGAACCACCAGAGAAGCAAACCATAACAAATAGATGAAATCCACCATGTGGCGTTTTCCCAGTTTAATACCACTGTAGTAGCTATTTTTAGACTAGTTAATTTTGTTATAAATAAAGGCATCAAACTTGCACCAAGGGTCTATAGTTTGGGAGCGAAAGAATTTTCTTGAATTTTGTAATAGAACTATTTTTGTGCAAGTTTATTTTAATTAAGAAGTTTTTTTTAGAACCAAATACACATCTATCATTTGAGGCATGAATTTGTTTAGACTGAGGAGGATTATATTTGTCTTCAGATTCAATATTTGCTTCTTTTTTGAGTAAGAGTTGTTATACCTATATTTAAAGTTATCTTATGATGCTGTAACAGTTCTTTTATTCTAATTGGTGACTATAAATCGATTGTGTTAACCTGTGATTGATAATAGAGTATTGAAAATTACTTTTCTTACTCTAACTTCTTGTCACATGTATGTTTATTTTCTGTAACTATTATCTCAGACGATGTTGAATTCCCACTAATTAAAATGGTATTAATGCTAGTTTGAAATTGTTTAGATATTGTTCATTTGCATGCTAGGGTAAAGGTTATCCTAAACCTTGCCTCCCCCCAAAAGACATAGTTAGCTTCTTTCTGTCATCTAGTCTAGAGTTTTATCTTCCTTTTGTTATAACGTTAGAAAGAGAACCAAAAAGAGAACTTCCTAGCTTGAGGAGAAGGCTTAACAGAAAATACATATATGTCAATCACAATTAAAGCCCATCAATAAACCTAGCCAGATCATGAATCTGTAGAACCTTACCACTCATAAAATGCTTACGAGTCGAATTGGGCCTCTTAGGCGGGTTTGGTTCCTGCTGTTGAGTTAAAGGGATCTCAGACCCCTCAAAATAATTTCTAGGTGTACAGACGCGAGGTAGAAGTCAACCTGCCCAAACTAATCCCACCACTACTCAGTTATCTAGAGGGAATCAATCGAACGAATGCCCAAAACCCTTATTTTCTTCTCTCTGTCATCTAGTCTAGAGTTTTATCTTCCTTTTGTTATAACGTTAGAAAAAGAACCAAAAAGAGAATTGCCTATCCTGAGGAGAAGGCTTAGTATAAAATACATATTTTTCAATCACAATTAAATCTCATCGATAAATCCAGCCATATCACAAATCTGGAGAACCTTACCACACATCAAATGCTTACGAGTCTAATTGGGCCTCTTGGGTGGGTTTGGTTCCTGCTGTTGAGTTAAAGGGATCTCGGACCCCTCAACACATCCTTCTATGGGATCATGGATCTACCTCTTTCTGACAATTGGACTGTTGTGGAACTCCGGTCTGCTTGACCATTTCCTTATTTCAATCTCAAGGTTTTCAAAATCCCATTCTCAATTGCATCTGGCAACTTTTCCTTAGCTTAGCTATCTGGGAAACATGGAAGGAGAGAAATTGATGCATCTTCAAAGAAGAATCCCTTCCATTGACCTCTATTCGAGACAAGATCAAGATATATATCCTTGAAACCATTCAATCAAGCTCCTGGGATGTTGAGGATTTCAAATGCAATGATCGTTAAAAACCCATCCTCACATTTTGGATTCACTCCCCCTTGTTTCCCAACCCCTCTCCTACTTCCCTTCCTTCCATCCCCTCTTCCCTCTCATCCTTTTCTCTCCCCCCAAGATTTGTTAAACTCAATTTTGATGGTGCATCTAAAGGTAATCTAGGGCCTGCTAGTTATGGAGGAGTTTTCAAAGATTTGGAAGGAAATATCCTCTGGATCTTCTCAGTCTACTTGTTCTTCAATTCTAACAATGAAGTGGAGTTGTGGGCTATCCTACAAGTCATCAAAATTTCCATCTCTCATCATTACCACATGCTTATTGTTGAAGGAGACTCCCATCTTATCATCCACATGGTTACACAAATTCAAAAAGGCTCTCATCCAAGCAAAGTCTCTAGCAACTAGTGTCTTGAATCCTCTCTCGTTCTCCTTCATCTATCCATTCCTCATGTCTCAACCCTCGTTCTCTATCATGTTCTCTGGGATGCTAATAGAATGGATGATTTTCTTGCAAATGAAGTAGTTTCAAACCCCTCCAAGATCCTATACTCTCCATGGGAGGATATCAACTCTGGTGATCTTGAGAAGTGTTGAAGGTTGTTAGCTCTCTCAAATATCCATCCATCAAATTGGGTGATGGTTTTCCATGATGATCATAACAAGGAAAGTGACGTGGATTATCACGAAGGTAGTTCTGCTCCACACACACCCCTTTACAATGGATAAAACTCTCTTTCTTCATGTTGGACAAGCTTTGTTGTTTTGGGCCAGTTTCATTTTCATTAGTTCATATTTCTAGTTTTATTGAAGACTATGTCTGTTAGTGGCACAAACTTTATGTTTTTCTTCTCAGTTGAGGTTTACAACATGTTTTTTGAAAATTAGCTTGATTTCCCTTTTAGGGAAGGCTAACATACATACAACTTTTAATCGAATGACAGATAGATGCAACGGTGTCATGGGAACTCTTGAAAATCCTACTTATTGTACATACTCTTGATAATAGAATAGATTGCTTACTTACAACAACAAAACAAACTCCCCCTTCGTCAATGATCACATATGTACAAACTTAAAGCTTATTACGCAGTGGATCATAACACCTGTAAGCCTTAATTTCTTCTAAATATCCAATGAAAATACACCTCACAAAATTTTCATCTAATTTCTATTTTTGTTGTACAATAATGTGCACAAAACATGCAAACCCAATTTATTTTATCTGACAAGAAACATTTGTTTTTTTTACAAAACCAAGCTTCATAAGGAGTACGTGTTTTTACCTTCTTTGTAGGAGTTTTGTTGGGGATATACAAGGATGTATGGACTGTATCTTCCCAAAACATGTTTGACAAAAACACATTCTTTCAACATACATTTGACCATATCTATATAATTGTTCTATTTTTCATTTCTACTATTTCATTTTTTTGAGTATAAGTTGTAGTTAATTCCTTCTTGATGTCATGCTCGAGCTTGGTTAGTTTTCAAAACTTTCAAATATTATTTTGATTCCTTCTCAACAAATGATTTAAATTTTTAAAAACAAGTAGAAGCTTGATACTTCTCACTTACAAAAAAATCTTCTACAAAGAGAAGAAAAATCCTCGAAAAATCTTCTACAAAGAGAAGAAAAATCCTCGAAAAATCTTCTACAAAGAGAAGAAAATACTCTCTTACCAAGAGACAAAGTTTGCATCGGGCCACAAATATCTAGATGTACTAAGTCCAAAGGCTCATGTCATCTAAATGATGATGGGAAAATATATCTGTATGTTTCCCCTTCACATACTCTTCTAACTTTGCAAACATATTTTTATTTTTAGTCATGATTTGAGAAACTACTATCTAGGTACCATAAAAATCATCTTTGGCTTCAAAGTTATTACATGTGAGAAAAAAAATTTGAAAGTTCCTCTCTTACAATAACCACAAATTTCAAAAGTTTGAGGTGGCCATCTTTGTTACAATAGCTACAATGAAGGTAGCCTCTCTTAGGGCTATTGCTTCTTGCTCTACCATGACCTCCTCTTCTTCTAGCTCTCCCATGACCTCTACCCCCTCTATAAAATGATGAAGAAAAAGTGGAGGCATTGTTCATAAAAGTGAAAGACGACTTCTTCTTATCATCAATCTTCAATTTGCATTGGAAGGTTTCATCCAAAGGTTCCTCATTCTTTACATGTCTTGTACTAAATGATTCCAAACAAATTAGTGAAGGTTAGGTGTGATAAATCTCTTAATTCTTTTATAGAAATAGTGATGGGATTGAATTTTTTGGGAAGACTTCTTAACACCTTTTCAACAATCTTCCTAATCAGCCTATCTTCGAGAGATTCACCATGGGCATAAATAACATTCACATTATTTTGTTCTCTAGTAATAAAAGCTTCAACACTTCCATTTTGTTTCACAGTAAGAGGCTCAAAATCTCTTCTAAGAATGTGGAGTATGACAAATTTTACCATTATAGATCCTGTGTAGACATTCTCTAAGGTTTCTTAGGCATCATGGGACTTTATACATTCTGCAATCTTTGGAAATATTGAGATGTCAACCCCTATTTGAAGGATGAATAGAACTCTTGCATCCTTTTTTCAGTTTTCCTTCAACTCTTTCTTTTGAACCACATAAAGAGCATTGTAAGTACTCTGATTACTTGGATCCCTGTAGCATATGGAAACAAGAGTCCACAGATCTTGTGAGATGATCAAAATTATCATTTTTATATTCTAATCCTCATAGTTTTCCCCATTGAAAAGAGAAATTTGGTGATGCATTGTATTGTTGTTTTGGGCCGTCAACAACTCCTCCTTGGAGAAATAAAACACTACAATCAACCAAATTCTTAGATATCAACTGAGCACAAAAGGATTTAAGTGATATCTATGAAATCACAACTAGAAAACCTAGGTCCAACCAATATTGTGACAATACAAGTTTAGAAAAAAGCTAAAATCAACCAAATGCTTAGATATCAACTAAAGGATCTGAGCACAAAAGGATTTAAGTGATATCTATGAAATCACAACTAGAAAACCTAGGTCCAACCAATAATGTGACGAGACAAGTTTAAAAAAACGATTTAAGTGATATCTATGAAATCACAACTATAAAACCTAGGTCCAACTAATAATGTGACAAGACAAGTTTAGAAAAAAGTTTAAGAGTGAAACAATGACACCCAAAACCTAGGTCCAACCAATAGTGGAACAACACAAGTTTAGAAAAGAATTTCAGGCTGAAACAACGACACCCAAAACAAAATTGCACAGCCAAAATTGAATTAAAAAACTCAAATGCCTTGTTTATTAAATATCTATTTATGGTAAGAAAAACCACATCATATGCCTCCACCTTTGAGGCCTCCACCTCAAAGGATCAGCCAAGGAAGGCCGGGAAAGAATTTGCCTAGTCTCAGGGCATTGGAATTGAACTCTCTCCTATAAATACCCGTAGCACACGGAAAAAACAAGCACATAATCTTTCACAAACAAATGTTTCGATCTCTCCCTCCACCAATAGTGGGGCTCTTAGAGCATGTAAAGCCCTCACGAGGACTAAATAATGTTATTAATGTCCTTAAAAATCAGAGGGTTTGGAGGCACCCTCAAATTGGCCTCTGTATAGAGACTCTTAGAAATTAATCATCTCGAAATAGTATTACTACAAGAAACCCTGGTAGTTGCACAAAAAGCTAGGGATTTCATGAACCGTTTGCAACCTTCTTGGGTGTCGTGTGCAGTTAACTCATTAGGCAGTTCCGGGGGACTCTTAGTCTCTTGGGACACAAATATTTTTGAATTGGTTCCTTTCCTCACAATTGGTGGTATTTTGTTAACAGGCAGGTGTTTAAAAAACGACAAGAATTTGGCCATACTTAATGTGTATGGACCATGCTCCGATCGACTATAGTTATAGAAATCAATTGAATATAGTGGAATTTTATCTATCAAGAATTGAATCATTGCAAGAGACATAAACATTGTCCTATCTCCGAACGAGGTTTGGGGAGGATCATTTGGGTTAGGGATATCAGAGTTATATTACAAATACCTCTTCTCATCAAACACATTTATTGATATCAAGCCGACAAAGCTAATCCCTACCTGGCGAAATGGACGTAGTGGAAAGGATGTGCTTGCAAGGAGGCTATATAGAGTTATAGCATCAAAATATTTGTTATCTGAAGTCGGCCATTATAGATCCTGGGTTGAGCTTCCGTATATATTGGATCATGCGCCAATATTTCTTTAGCTCGATCTACCTCCGCTCTATAAAACCTACCCTTTTAAACTGAATGCTCAATGGCTGAAAGATCAGGATTTTTTGGACTTAGTTTTCAAAATTTGGAATGACCCTATTTTCTCGTTAGAAGCGAGAAAACAACGAAGGATCGTTTGGAAACTAAAATTCTTAAAGTCAAAATCTAAAATTCCGATAAAAGAGAAAATTGCCAAAAATAAAGAAAAGCTAGCGACACTTGAATCGAACATTATAGAATTGGTTTCCCACCTGACGACCGATCCTTCAAATATTGACTTGGATTTATCTCTTCGACAGATGGAATTAGAAAGAAACATCATTCTAAAAGGATTTGAAGAACAATGGAGGTTGCGCAATAGAGCTATCTGGATGGCTAGTGAAGATATTAATACAAAATGTTTTCACAAGTGTGCCACTCATAACAGAGCATAGAAACATGTTTGGGAGATTTTGGATGCAACCAGAGGTAAGATTACAGATCAAAATGCTACAAAGGAAGCAACAACCCAACATTATAAAAATTTCTACAAGGAGCAACTTTCATCGAATACCCGTGATCAATTAAAAATTCTTGAACTTTTTCTTTAGATGGTAAATGATGATGAGTCTAGTAATCTGTATAATCCAGTTACTTTGGAGGAGTTGAAAGATGTTCTTTTCCTTTTTAAAAAGGAAAATAATCCAGGGCCAAACGACTCGACAGTTGAATTTTTCACCTTCTTCTTTGATTTAGTTGGGGTAGATCTGCTAGAGATGGTGGAAGAATCAAGAAGGTTAGGAACTATCCCTGGAAGCTTAAATTCAATTTTTTTGACTTTGATTCCAAAATCCAAGAAGCAGATCACTTTTGAATACTTCCATCCGATATCATTGTGCAACCATTGCTATAAGGTGATTTCAAAAATCATAGCAAACCGAATTAAGCCTTTTCTATATAGATCTCTCTCATAAGAACAATTGGGATTCTTAAAAGGAAGGAGAATAGAAGATGTGATTGGCACAGTGCATGAAAGTCTCCATATCATCAAAAAGAAAAAAGTTAAATCACTTTTTCTAAAGATGGATTTAAGGAAGGCATATGATTGTATTGATTGGGTTCTTCTTAGAATGATCCTTTTGAAAGGGGGGTTTAGTATATAGATGCCAAACTGGATAATGTTGTGTGTCACATCTGCATCCTTTGTTGTCTTATTAAATGGTCGGGCCACTGATTTTTTCAAAAGCAGAAGGGGGTTACGCCAAGGTTTCCCCTTATCACCACTACTCTTTATTCTGGTGATGGAGGGCCTCGGTTTATTACTAAAGGATAGTATCGATGAAGGAAATCTCACAGGTATAAAAGTTTCTAGATTATTAAATATTCTTCATCTTCTATTTGTGGATGACATTCTTATCATGTCAAAGGCTTGTCTATTAGAGTGGAAATAAATTATCACTATTATAACTGTATTTTGTAATGCTTCGGGACTGGAGGTAAATCAGTCAAAGACTATTGTCCACTTTGAAGGACTCACATAGTGTGAATTAGAACGTTTCAAAACAATTCTCCCATACATCTTCAGTGATCTGGTGAATGGCTTTAATTATTTGGGTTATCATCTTAAGACAGGGACACATAAGGCAGGTGATTGGGATTGACTGGTGACACGTCTATTTGATGTCAATGGAGTTTATTCCTCGATCTATTTTAAAAAAGATCAGGAAGATAATGTTTCACTTTCTATGGAGTGGGAAATTTGATTCGAAGCATTACCATATGTGCAGTTGGGAGACATTGTCTAGACCAAAGAAAAATGGAGGTTGGGGACTTCGCAACCTTACACATTTCAATATGGCGCTGAATGCAAACACTCTTTAGAGTGTTATAATGCAGGGTGGTATGTGGCGTAGAGTGGTTATGGACGAATATTTTTCGAACAATACTGTTATAAACTGGTTTAGACTTGCAACTCAAAATATCAGGTTGGTATCAAGGATTTGGTCGAGTTTACTTTGCTATGTTCACATAATTACACATTGGCTTGCTTGGTGACCAGGATTGGGATACCTCATCTCTATTGGGAGAGACCATATACTAGGCATTGGTGATTTTTCTTTCCTAATCATAGAGACACTATCTTGTTTAAATCAAAGGAGAATTACAGTACTTTTGCAAGCCTATGACATATGACAGATGTGATCCGTTAACAAAATATGAACTATGGATGAGGAGTGAAAAATTGGGATTCACAAGGGTACAAGCTATAGAATGGGAGAACTATATAAAAGAACTAAAATTGGTTGGGATTTCCGTGGATAACAAAAAGGATGCCTTAATTTGGACATGAGGTGATTCCTCCGGGAATATATCGGTTAAAAACTTTTACGCAACCATCATCTCCACTTAGCAACTCCCAACAAGGCATGGCTGGAAAGTTAAAATATGGAAGTGGAAGCTACAGTTGAAGATTATTTTCATGTGGTTGGCAGCAAACAATCAGATACTTACCTGGGAGGTATTGAATAGGAAAGGTTGGGAGGGTCCTGGTCTTTGAACACTTTGTAAAGATGATTCTCAAGATATTGATCATCTCTTTGTAAATTGCTCTTTTACAAAAGTAGTTTGGTCCAGGATTTCCGATAGGTTTCATATCAAAAATACTTGGGGTGGGAACACGTTTATGGAGTGTCTTGATTCCTGGACAAGGAATAAGACAGTATCAAATAGTTTGGCAACATACACGTGCTGGTATGTATGGAATGAAAGAAACAAAGCGATCTTCGAGGAGAAAGCACCGTCGACGTGGGCTGTTGTTTTTAAAACTCTTGGGTATCTCATATTTTCCCCTATTACTCAAAAAGTACAGAACATCAAACAGAGGCCGATTGCACTATATGAGGAGAACACCATTGTTTTTTTTGATGGAGCAGCGATAGCAGGGAGACAAAATAGTGGAGTAGGGGATCCATAATTTGTAAAGACTCAATTGAGTATAGGTGGTTAATCAATTGTGGGGGTGGAACTAATATAAAAGTGGTGCCTGGACAACACTTACTTACTCTAGAAAAATATCTCAATTTAGCAAATCTGCAATTGATGGGAAATTCAAAGGTGATCATCGATTGGCTAAAGGATAAGGGAAATCTTCAGTCTGTTTCCATTGAAAGATGGAAGAGTAGGATTTTGGATCTGACTACATCTTTGCAGGCTATCCACTCTATCCACATCTACACGGAGTTCAACAAGGTGGCTGACGAATTATCAAAACATGCGCTAATGGAACCCACAGGAAGATTAACCTATTATAGTTGGAATGGAAGAATGGCCGGTCCTCCATTTTATATGGATTTTTTCTAATTTTTCCGGTGACTCCTTTTTTGAGCTCGTGATCAGAGTTACTAGTCTGGTGACTCATTCTCTCTTTAGCACATGCAGTGTTCAGTCTTTTCTTTTGTGAGGTGTATTTTGATCATCTTAGGTGTTATATCTAGTATGTGTGGTGTGTATTATGATTAGGATAGTGATATGTTTTGTTATGTTTATATGGACATTATGGACCTATTAACATGTGCTATGGAAAAGGATCCTATGAAGATGTGTAAACAAAAATTTGTTATCTAATATAATTTTTGAGGTAATTTTCTTTTTGGAAAAAAATTATGTTTGCAAATAAAACAAAAACACAACACTAAAGAAAATGCTTTCTGCTAGAGCCTGTAAATAACAGCTTCTCTCCATCGTCTTTGATGAAGAATAAAACTCAGTTTAAATAAGAATTCGATGATTGAGATGATAACCCTAAGGGATAGACTTCACACGTAACAGCTGTTGGGGAAGGACAAATACGGGGCATGAATCGCTAGAACACTTGGCAATTGAGTTTTACATCTGGAGATGACCAGTTCAACAACGCCCAGGAGTCCACATCATGCCGAAAAACTAAACTAGGCATCGGTTATTTCACTCTTTCCACATTCTAGACGTAAGTCATTTTCCATGGAGCAGTATACTTCGCATTCAAATCGTTTCCTATTTGACAAACTCTCCACTATTTGGTCAGGTACTCAAATTGTAATTCATAATACCTTTAAATCGCAATCCAATCGAGATCCATACCACTTGCCATCTTCTACGACCAGTAACTACCATCATACTGTAAATTCCTTCCATTTAATTTAGTTTTACAATGGATTACTTTTGCACAAAAGAGATCTTCCATGACGAGTAACTACCATTATACTGTAAATTCTTTCCATTTAATTTAGTTTTACAATGGATTGCTTTTGCACAAATGAGGACTCCAAATCAAAACATGGAACGAGTCAGACAGTAGAATGGGGGACGGGCGTATGTCGATTTCAGAATTAATTCAGATATTTGCAGTGTGTACATGTTCGCAAGGAAATGGCCGACAAAAACAGGCCCTATTTGGAAGTATCGACCTTTCGTCATAATCTCGCACATTACTGGGAGATGTCTCTCTTAAATCATAGATGCTCACACATTTTGTAAGCAGGTAAATCATGAGAGTGGTGGAAAAAAATTGCGCATTCGTAACCTAGTTGAAACAATCCATCCATGGATAACATGCACGAATATATCAGTCTGTTTGTTTGGACGGTTAGATGTTGGGCATAAGTAACGCAATAATAAGGTGACTGGGTCTATTTCCATGGTTCTATTTTCATGAGACCCTTGATCTCTGCTCAGTCAAGTCGAGTTACTGTCATCATGGAGAGTGGCAAGGAGCCTCTTCGGGTGTCGCTTTGTATGAGTCTATAACACAGACTCTTTCCAGTAGGTCAGAAAAGGACGTACCCTGTGCGAAACCTTCTCACTCACTCAGAAAAGGGAAAAAAAACAAACAGAAAAGGACGTACCCTGTGGGAAACCTTCTCACTCGCTCAGAAAAGGGAAAAAATAAACAAAAGTAACGTATAACAATAAAACTGTAGATAATCCTTTTTTTCATGGGTATGAGGTTAATCTGTAAATGAGGATTGAGGATAGTCAATTGGTATGTATGGGTAGATTAAATGAGGATAGTCTCTAGTGTAAATGAGGATAGTCTCTAGGTATGTATGGGTTAAGACGAGATATTATTAAGAAATACATGATTTCATGGAGTTAGTCTCAGCTATGATCAGCAGAAGAGATATTGACTTTCTTGCTGATGTTAAAATTAGGTTGAAACAGTTTTTTGGTACCAGAGTAAGACCTAAAATTGTTAATATTGACTTTCTTGTTGATGTTAAAATTAGGTTGAAACTGTTTTTTGGTATTGGAGTAAGACCTAAAACTGTTTTTGATTGAAATATGTTAACATCTCAACAACCCAAAACCTAGAGGTTTCTTTCATGAGTAAAACTCTACCCCTAATTATGGACCATCAATGTCATTTCAAGTATTATGGTTTTCCAATAATGATGATAAGCAAACATCACTACCCAAATTACTGATTAACAACTGAATTATGATAAATTTTTAATTTTTTTTATAAACATTCGATTACCAAATCCCCACGGGTTAAGCAAAGAAATGAAAACGTATATTTATTTGCATCTTCTGCACATCTTATGCACCAAGATGCAAGAGGGACGGTGAACAGCCAACCTAGTCCGGCTTCTCATCCTATGAAAAAGAGAAGTTGGGTCGCCATGCGTTCAAAGCTGGCAAAGCTGTCTTATTCTTAGGTATAGTGTCGTTGGTGGGGCGACCGTCCGTTGAACTACCAAATAAATGGAGCTTTCAAACATTAAAGCTTCAACGGCTTGGCCGGAATCGTTTGAACAAAATTATAATGCCGAAGCCAAAACCTAAGGTGCTTTCGACCGGAATTGAAGAAGCAACGTCTGGGATTGAATCGCTTCATTTCTCGGTCACCGTCGTCATTATTTTGTGCGGTTCCAGCTGTAACATCAAAACGATGCCCGCGCTGGAGCCATGTATTTTTTCTCTGTCCACGTTAACTATTCTGTTTATACGGGGAGGATTGAAACTAATTAGCACAATTGAAAAATAACTGTTGGTGAACGTTGAAAGGTAGATAAAATGAATCTTTAAAAAAATATATTAAATTTTATTATCTATAAATAAATAAACCGTTGGGTTTCATTTATCTGGTGTTAATATTTTAATTTCTGTTAATCACTTACCTGGCAATCAGTTAGCTATCAAAGTAATTTTTAAAGATGATTAGGTAAATGTAAAAAAGTAAACACATAAACTGATGTCTTTATAATAGCTAGGAAGTTAATGATTGAAATCACAGCCATTTATTTTATTTTGTATGACTACTAAGAATATTTCAGCCATATTTAATCAGGTCCATAGAAAACTTATTAAGCACTAAACCCCTATTAAATCTGTCCATTGTCAATAGGTGTACGCCTTACTTGCAAAAACGAACAATTTACTGGCTGGATTGTTCGTTTTCATGCCGAGACCTGGTTGATAAAGATTCTTCTATATATATATGGCGTCGTCGTACGGATGAATAAATAAAGGTCTGCCGTGTTTGGGATGATTGTCATAGCCGTTGAAATGCGACTTCTGGGTTGCTGATGACTTGGATACATAGGGAGTCACGTAAGGGCCTCAATCCACCCCTTTCATGGATGAAATTTGATGGAAAATTACATGGATGAAATTTGATGGACAAAGTATTTGTTATAATTGTTATTTGTTTATTAAATAAAATTAGAATTAGAATTAAAATTACAATTATAATTATAATGAAAGTTAATTTTTTTTTCATTTAAATTATAAAAATTAGTAATAAAGTTGTAAGTTGATAGAAAGTTTAGTTTTGAAACTCTTACCTTTCCTATCCAAATGTTAATTTCGAATTTCAATTTCCAGTTTGAAGAATATCCTCAACCATAACTAGTATAACCATAACTAGTATAATTGAATCTCTTGCATCTACATGAGAATTGTCATTTTGACAACATAAATGTAAAATTTAAACAATTTTTAGGTTGTCACAATACTAAGGAGATGGACTCATACCAAACTATGTAAGTGCCACTTATAGGACTCGGGAGACTATATAAGTTCCACTCCTTCCATGGATGAAATTTGATGGACAAATTACTTGTTATAGTGTGATTTACTTGTCAAATACAATTAAACATTCATAATGAAAGTCAACATTTTTCATTTAAATTATGAAACTAATAAGAAAGTTGTCTAAATCCATATCCAAATCCTCAATGTTGATGGACAATTTAGTTTTGAAATTCTCCAAATGTCAATTTCACATTTGAAAAATATCTTCAACCACAAATTGCAATTTCGCCTACCACATAATACAAATATAATTAAATCTTTTGCTTCTACCTAAATATTGAAAATTGTCATTTTGACAACATAAATATAAACTTTAAGCAATTTTTAGGTTGTCACATTCCTAAGGATATGGCCTAATACCAAACTATGTAAGTGTCACTTATATTACGAGGGAGACTGATTAAATAGAGATAGACATGGTGTTATGAATCTTTAACCTTATTGTCAAGTTGCAAGGTCCAACATCAACATGAGCCACTTTTCACACATCTCGTTGGGAAATAGGCATGGTAAGACTTAAGCCCCCTTTAAAAATATCGAGTGAAAATTTTATTTCCCTAGTGAGATGACGGTTTAGTTGGTTAGTGCACCGTTATTAAGACTTTGCTTTAACTTTCAAAGTCGCAAGTTTTCATATTTGCATGTTTTAGAGAAGCAAATTTTGGAGAAGCTCTTCCCTTCTCAAAAGTTTAAAGTTTTTTAATCTTGTAGCAATTCCTTACATCTAATCTTATATTTATTTAATAAAATTAATAATGAGAAAAAGTAGAGAAATGTTGGTATAGGTTGATGTAAATAGTTATTTATTTTTATTTCTATATAACAACAACAATAACAATAATAATTTAATTTTAAAGTTATCACTTAGACAAACATTAAATTAATGTATGAAACCATTTTGTTTATGGAATAAGGGACCTTCTTCCCATAATGATGCTTACTCTATAGAGATATTAGAGCACTTGAAGGAATGAAATCTGGTGGTCCCTACTTTAATATTCTCAAAAGCAATGATATTGTAAAAAAACCAATAATAAGAGAAGAGTGACATTGATTTTGGAAGAATACATGGTCAGTTTTTTTATGGATGATTTCTACCATAGAGAAGGCAATGAAGATAATTTCATTTCTTGAG
>ML788511.1:44084-58124 GCA_009831015.1 Picea engelmannii | reverse complement strand
GGGGGTTCTAAGTTTGTGAGGAACCACCACGTTAGGTAGGGCCTGTGGTGGGAAAACCAATTTCTCAGACCCCTCGCACCGTTAAAGGTAGAATGGTCGGGGGTTCCGAGTTGTGATAAGGATCGTTGATCTGGAGAGGTGGGCCACCATTGATGGATATCAGTGTGGGAGTTAATGTAGGACAAGTGTTGAGTGGTGAGAGGAGTGAGTGTAGTGAGTGGGATGAGTGGAAGTGACGTGGAGGTGATGTGGAGGTGATGATGTGATCTAATGTCATTCTAGCACGTGATTGCAGGATCTATTGAGGGTGGTTTGGATTCAGACCACCTTTAGGCTAGCAATCCACCACAAGATGCCACGTACCCTTCCAACAAAACCATGGTTTAAATTGCAGGACCGCTCTGAAAAATTAACATATAGGCAGTTTGCGTCCCCGCAATGAATTATAGCTGTCGATCTAATTACGATTCGAGATCTAGATGACATTTACCTGTTGCAAGGACCGACGGTTCTCATTGACCTAGGATCAATGGTCCAGGTTCGCTTTAGACTTTTGGGCTTCGAGTGTTTTGAGTGTGAAACATGAAACATCTCCTGGAGGAAAAATATCCGAAGTGAATGATCTGTCACCACATGTCATGATAGATGAACGGTCTAGATTCGCTTTGGAAGACCGAGTTTCGGGAGTTTCAAATGTTAAGCATGAAAAACCTCCCGAAGTGACGTGGTGGCCTAAAATCAAATGATGTCATAACTGATGATGTGTCATGGAACGAAAGGTGACACGTGTCGCATGGAAATGGGAAAATGACACAACTAACTGAACTAGGATGAGTGCTACGCATCCTGCCTCATGAGTGTGCCACATGTCTCAATGAATGGTTTCCATGTGCTTCAACACTTTGGGACTCCGGCTCGCCGGGCTTCCGGACTTTCGAATGTGAAACCTGAAAATATCCTAGAAGAAAATACATGAAGTGAATGATCTACTACCGCATTTCATGAGCAACGAACAGTCCATATTCTCTTCAGAAATTCGGGCTTCAGGACTTTGGGATTTTATGAATGTTAAGCTCAGAGAACTCCCGAAGGAAAATCACCGAAGCAACGTGTCAAGTTCTCGGGACTTCAGATCTTCGGGTCTTCGACAACTCAGTACTTTGAACTTGATATTAAAACCCACACAATTCAGGAACCCAATGGATGAGAGCCATTGATCTATGATTTTCTTGGTGGATCTTTACCGTCAAAATTTTACCTATCTGTTCCCACAGTCTGAGCCCGAAATTTGTTGCTCTGGATTGCTACTTTCTGTGCATGGGCATTTCTTGTGCATAGAAAAGGATTAGAAGACCTACGGTGAGCTCAATCAATGGTGCACGTGATGACAAGCATTATGAAACACATATGACATGTATTTTATCCTTTCAGAAAAAATGAAATAGAAATGCACGAAGACTCAAAAATGAATAAGGGCCAAGACACTCAGTAGTGGGAAATTGACTTAACCACTAGAAAAAGGAAAAATCGATGAAGGCATAGGGAAAAAGAGAGGAGAGGTAGGGGATCCATACCTAGGTTACAACATTGGCTTCAACTGGGGATAGCTCGTCCATGTGAGGTGTTAAGAAATGTATATCGGTGCCTTGATATTAGACAATTGCTATTACCTTTCATCACTTACCTTCATTTTTGTTTGTTAGCCTTGTGTATCTATTACTGTCCCTCAGCCATGCATTTTATTGAATTAAAAGTTGAAACTACACCCTAGTGCCTTGTTGGGCTATGGAGTCTTTATTCACACAGAACTAACTAATCAAAAGAAACAATAAAGGAAAGCATCTATGGTACAAGAGGAACCTTCCCCCATCCTCAAACAAAATAGTGTTTTAGGAAGTGCCCATTTATTGGGCCTCCAAAGATCTCTGTATCATCAGGATTGTGCAGGATGAATGTGTCGTTGTCCATAAATTCAATCACCTTAAAAGGGAAAAACCAAAGGTTGTCAAATTTACCATGCTTGGACTTGTCATCCCTTCGGGCATCCCACCTCAAAACCAGGTCACTTTCCTGAAAAATCTCCTTCTTGGTTTTCTTATCAAAGAACGATTTGATCTTGCTCTGGTATGCCTATGTTCTCTGATCAAGTGCCTCTCTTATATAATGAACTTATATTATCTGGAAGATCCTCCATTGGATGTCGTTGGGATCCTCAATATCCTCCTGTAATAATTTCAGGACCGGTATACCGAGCTGAGTAGGAAAAACAACATCTATGCCATAAACCAGTTGGAATGGCAAGGTTCCTATAGACTTCTTAGTGTTGATTTTGTCATCCCATAAGGCATATTTGAGTTTAAAGTCCTATGATTTCTTGCTTTCAGTCAACAACTTTTTAATGATCCTGATGAGAGTCTTGTTTGATGATTCTGCCAGGCCATTTCCGAGAGGATAATATGGTGTGCAATGTGTCAAGGAAATGTTGTGACTTCCACAGAATTCAATCATGGCTTTGGACTTGAACTCTTGGGCATTGTCTGTTACAATCTTACTGGGGCAACCGAATCTGGAAAAAATATTAGTTTCTAGGAAATTCATGATTACCTAGTTAGTGGAATTCCTGGTGGGCATAACCTCAATACATTTGGTGAAGTAGTCAGTGGCAGTGAGAATCCACTTGTGTTTTCCACTAGAGGGTGTATTTATTTCTCTTATGAAGTCTAGCCCCCATTGCTGAAACATACTACTGGATTTGATAGGTTTCAGGGGCAGTGATAGTAACTTTTGTTTCCATGCAAACATATGACATTCATTGTAGGCTCTAGTAGTGGAAAACACAACAGAGAAAAGGGTGTGCCAGTAGTAGCCTGCCCTTAGGATCTTGAGTGTTGTGGCCTTCCAATGCTGGTGCCCTCCACACAATCCTCTGTGCATTTATGTTGTGACTTTTTTAGCTTCATATCCATCAAGGAATTTTAATAGAATACCAACATGATCTCTCCAATACAAGTTCTGGTTTGAAATGCAGAATTTGATGGCTTTCAACTTGAGAGACCTTTCCTTTGTCTTCTTCACATCTGGTGGACATTCAAAATGTTGTAGAAAATAAATGATTTTTTTATAACAAGGTGAAGAGGAATATTTTTCAAATACTTGTAAGTTGTCTCGTCCAGGATGTATGATGGGTGCATCTGATTGGGTGAAGATTTGTTGCAACTCTAGCACCTTGCAGTTTGATTTTGATAACAATTTGGCCAGTCCTTGCCCCTTGATCAGGTTGGTGGGATTTATGTGCAAATCATACTCCAACAACTTGACAATCCATTTTCCTCTTTTTCCCTCCTTGTCTGGATGGACCAGAATCTCTTTAACACTGTTGCTAGGAACAAAGGTCGTTATGCTAGACTGTAGCATGTAAAACCTGAAGGCCTTGAGTTCTTTGACAAGTGCATAAGCCTGCTTCTCTAATATATCATACTTGATCTTAGCATCTCTAAGGTCTCTGTTGAAAAAGGCTATTGGCTTCTCATGCCCTTCCTCATTTTTCTGTAGCAGTACAACAACAATTGTTTCCTCTGGGGAAAAGGAAAAGATGAAGAAGTCTTTGGTATAGTCAGGGAGGGTCAATACAGGTGCTTCGACTAAAGCTTGCTTGATTGTTTGGAAAGATGATTTTTTCTCCAAGGACCATTTTATCACAACATATGTATTCAACATGTTAGTAATAGGCTTCAGAATTTCATTAAAATTTGGCACAAAACGTCTAAGAAAGTTTATCTTACCAATAAAAGACTGGACAACCTTTTTGTTTCTGGGGATCTCGTTTTGTTGAATGGCACAAACCCTCTTTGGATCAATTTTTATGCCTCCCACTGATATGATGTGGCTCAAGATCTTTCCTTCTGTCATGACAAAGTGAGACTTACTAGGATTGAGAGATATCCCATACCTCTTTCATTTCTTGAAAACGTACTCCAAATGCTGCAAATGTTCCTCATTAGGCTTGGAGAAAATGGTAATGTCATCTAGTTATATGACCAAAAATTTGTCTTTCTCCCCCACAAAATATATTTCCATGGCCCTCTGAAAAGTGGGCGTTGCGTTCATGATCCCAAAGGGCATCTTTTCATACAAGAATGTTCTCCATGAGTTGGTGAATGCTATCTTTTCTTTGTCTTCCTCACAAAATGCTATCTGGTTATAACCAGAGTATCCATCCAACAAGGAAATTTTGTGTGCACCTACCACCCTCTATAAAATATGATCCATCTTGGGGAGGGGGTAATTTTCTGTCAAAGAACACTTGTTTAGATTTCTGAAATCAACACATAAGATTATCTCCCCACTCTTCTTCCTTACAGGTACTAAGTTGGCCACCCAGTTTAAATACCTCAATGGTACAATAATCTTGCCATCCAAAATGATTTTTAGCTCTTTCTCAATTATGGACATTAACATGAGATTAAACTATCTAATATTCCATCTGAATGGCTTGGAGCCAATTTTTAGAGGGATATTGTGCTGGATGATGTCAGTATCAAATGTCTTCAAATTTTCATAGGACCATGCAAAAGTATCAGCAAAATTTTTAATGAGATTGGCATACCTGTGTTTTTTTTCTGCAACCAATGCTTTGGACAACTTGATGATCTTGGGATTCTCAGTGGTTCCAATGTTGCACTCTGTCACCTCCTCTTCTTGATTCTTCATGGTAGTTCCTTTGCAAACATCATTTATGTCGAACAATCTTTCCAATGGTACTAGTTATCTTGGAATGTGATTAGTTTTTAGCTCCACAATATCATGACCAACCACTGTCTTCAGCATATGAGAAGATTCTTGATATTCTAATTCCTCATATTCATCTTCTTGACTTTCTTGATCAATTGAAATATTGGAGAATTCATCAATGGTGTGAAGAAATATCTGCAATTCTAAATCATCACTAAAGACTTTCCAGTTCTT
Organism: Picea engelmannii; assembly: GCA_009831015.1. Classification (NCBI taxonomy): domain Eukaryota; kingdom Viridiplantae; phylum Streptophyta; class Pinopsida; order Pinales; family Pinaceae; genus Picea; species Picea engelmannii. Next base: position 53,159 of record ML788511.1, on the reverse strand, counting down.
TATGTTGTCTGGTATGGGTGTTCTATGTCTGACTTCCACTTGATATTTAATATTTGGGCCAATGGGAGGCCTAAACATGCCGACAACTAAGGCCAGAGAATCAACTTTATGATTTTTTTCTTTGGGAATAAAAGAGAGGTTAAATGCTAGAAATAAATTATCGATCAGATCCCATACCTCGTTCCTGTATTGCTTGAGCCTCTGTTTCTTATTTTGATAGATATTTCTCACTTGATTGATGACCAACTCAGAATCACCAAAAACTGCTAAAAAATCAATGTCCATGTCTTTGGAAGCCCTCAATCCCAATACCAGAGCTTCATATTCCACTATATTGTTAGTAGTCTCAAACTCCATCTTATAAGAGAGGGTTATTACTTCTTCTGAAGGTGAAATAAGGAAAATACCTGCACTAGATCCTTCTTTTGATGAAGAGCCACCGAAATACATCTTCCACACCTTATTTTGTTGACCAGTCATTGGATGATCTCTACTTTGGTTGACTAATATTTTAGGTTCATCATCATTTAAATGAAAAACAGACGAACCAACCCCATCCTCAACAACATAAATGGGGTGATTGCTTGGGTTATGATGATCACTTACTATGTTGGCTAACCTTACATCTTTGTATAGCCTCCTATGCTCATCACCGAACACAGGAATGGTGGCATATGTGAGGTCCATTTGCAATGATCCTCCAACCTTATTAGAGCATGCCAAACTTTGGGGTCCATCATTACATTGTTCATGGGTAATTGTACTAGAGAAACCACCATATCCTTTATCAATCCCAAGAATTTTACTTTCTTAGAATCAAAGGAGTATAGGTCTTGGTAAGGCTTGGTAATCTCTAGACCTAGTTCTTCCATAACAACTTTGGGCATGACATTGTGAGAGGCTCCTGAGTCCATAAGAAAGTTGTGTAGAGTCTTATCATAGACATTCAGAGATATATAGAAAGGAGGAGAAGAATCAAATCCATCCTCAATGTGTGGGCTAATAGTAATGGTTGGGTTTTCATATTGTAGACTAATGACATTAGAAGATACACTAGAAGGGGTTGGTTGCAGAACTTTCATGATGAATTTCTTGAAAGGTTCATTTTTTAACAGTTCTGTCAAAGGGACAGAAATATTTATTTTGCTCAGCTCATGTTCCAGGATGAAAGAGGTTGGTGACTTATCAAATTCCTTTGTTTCAGGGGAAAGAGGTTTTGATAATGGAGATGATTGAGTTTAGATGGCATACCTTTATTTGGATTTGGCTTGGGAGGACCTTATACTTGTTTTCTTTGATCAAAGGTAGTGGCTTTGGAAGATCTATTTCTCATCCTCAAATCATATTTATTCTTGGGTTGACCTTCAATAAATACCTCCTCCCCTATATGATCATCAAATTGATTCGACAATTGAGCTACGTCATATTCTTGCTGTGTTAAATGACTGGTATAATAATCTGTCTCATTGAAAAGAACAACATTATCGCCCACAACATCATTGTTTGCATCTATCTCCTCAATCTGATTGTTTTGGAAAGGGGGCACCACCCTTTGATCATCAACATTTCTCCTTTCTCTCTGCATCACTTGAGGAGCATCATTAGGCCTTCTGAATTGGTTCTGATTTCTATTGCCAACACCTTGAAAAGTTGTGTTTGGTTTTTTGGATTCCCATTTTAGCTTAGCTATCTCGGAAGTCAGATCCTTAAAAGTATTAGTCATCTCTTCAAGTTGGGGATCATATGTAGCTGGGATAGAGGAGGTAGGGGCCTCCTCTCTATGTTTTTTCTTCTCCTTATCAGATCTAGTCTTTAATCTATTTGATACCAAAATATTAGATTCAACTTCAAAAGTTGCTTCCTGTATGGATAATAGTGTGGTTGATCTTCTCTCTCTCAGGAAGAGGGAGAATTCTACATCAAATGCATTAGCATAAGTGATATTAGCAAAGGCTTCAGTTGGTTTGATTTCATCTGGGATTCTACATACATTTTTTTGAATCTCTTGGTGAAATCTGAAATAGATTCACCATTCTTTCTCTTTAGAGCCCCAAATTCAGTGATGTAACATAGATAATATCTCCTATCTACCCATTTCTTTATGAAATCTTCTTCCAACGCCTCAATATCGGTAATGGAGGCTGGAGGAAGACTCATGAACCATTTCTTTATGAAAGCTTCATCTAACGCCTCAATATCGGTAATGGAGGCTGGAGGAAGACTCTTGAACCATTTTCTAACCTCCCCATCCAAACTCTATACAAACAACCTCATCCACACATCTGAATAATCAATGTTAAAGTTGTCTGCAAATATGTAAAAAGATACCAAATGTTCTTCAACAGTTATTTCACCTTCCCCATTATATGTTAGCAGGGATTTCATGTAATATGTGGTTGGGAGTGCATGTAAAAATACAGGTAGCACTAAGGGTGCATATCTGGAAACAATTATGACATCCATCCTACTAACGATGATGGATTGAATAATAGAAATCTACACATTTATGGGAGATACAAGAGTGGATGCAGGACTGGATGTTGAAGTGGAATCAGGAGTAGGATATTTCGAGCCCCATCGAAATTATGATTCTCAGGGCTAGCAAATTCAAGTTGATCACTGATGATGGTTTGAAGTATTCTCTTGGTGTGTAGCTTTTACCTTGAGGGGGGAAGTGTATATCTAAGCTACAATAGATTTCCTTAGTTTCCTTTCTAGATCAGATCCTACTGTGTTATTCTCAGGGTTACAATTAGCTTTCTTGGCTTTGCTATTTTTCAGATTTGGATCTGTTGAATCCCTTTCTGGGCGCTTGTATTTCTTGTTTAATATTTACTCAATGAAGTCACCAGGTGAAAGATGGCAGTCTGTTTGTGTCTGATATATTTTCACCATCAAAGGTGAGATCCGATCAATTTCATTCTACCAGGGAAAGATATTTCGTTACTCTATTCCCCGACAATGATGCTAGAAGATGTTGGTTCTAAAGTCTGCACCTGACCGCTAAAGGGAAAAGATAGGCCACCTATTACTTTATAATGATTTCTTCTTTTAACTTTTTTTTGGTTGGCCTGAGGGTTATTTTATCAAGACAAAAGAAAGGTTGGGTTGGCATAACGATATGGATGAGGGCCCTCCTTAGCTGATGGCACGCTAATGACAAACCAATGAAATTATAGAAAATAAAGGGAAACAACAAACTACTCAATGAATAATCTACTGCAAGAAGTTCAATACTTAAAATATCATTTCAAGACATCAAACATGTATCAAAACACAATAATTCCCATAGGTTGCAGAAAAAAAATCTTCACCAAGGCATTAGTTGCTTGACAGGTTTCATATCAGTAAAAATAAGTCATACAATAGCTGAAAGGAAATGAAATGTACGTTGCACAAATAAAAAACTGTATTCAAGATAAGAATGAAAACACATGAAGAGTTGAACGAAACATTGTCATCAAGAGTATGTTCACCAGGTAGAGAGATTTAATCCATGCATAAAACGGGTCCAACCAGTCTGTTGTATTTCTATTCCTTCCTAAAAGAATCCGACCATTACAATATCCAAAACCTCACTATTTAAAAGAGTCGTAGAGGCTCTCATCCTTAGGGGACTGAGACCTCTATCTAGGGAACTGTTTGTAAAAAAAAATATTAACTCCACTAAGATACTGGAATTAATCAGCAAGAGTGGTTCTTATCACACACAAAAGACCACTCTTGCATCTAATCTAGGAAAATGATGGACTTAATCAAATAACAACTACTATTGTCTCTGCAAAAGAACTTATGCATGTGCTGGAGGAGTTGAGTGGCCAAAAATGGGCCTCAAAGTGACATAACAAAGATCTATGTTAAACGACGACATGTCTGTGAGATTTTGGAGGCCACTGCAGATAACTAGCTGCATGCGTAGAGCTTGCTGAAGTGTTTCTGGAATTAATCTGTGTTGGCTTGTGACTGAGAGTTAGCTCCCTGTCTATTTCTGATCTTTTGGAAGCCAAGCACACTCTATACTGACCCCGTCAATTTCCATTTGTACCTATGAAATGGTTTCACTAGAATGGTTTTTGGCCCATCGGACATGAGGGGAAATGTGGAGGTGAGCATCCAATTGGGAGATGGGATGAATGAACACAAGGGTAGATGATGTGTAGTGAGGGATACCGGTGGAAAAAGGAGAGAGGGGGCAGTATTGAGAAACAACCCAGGAGGAACTCGGAAGAGGGTGAAGGCGATAAGCGGATTAGAGAGGGGGGGTCCGAGTTCATGAGAAACCACCACGTTAGGTAAGGCCTACGGTGGGAAAACCACTTGTTCGAACACCCCCCGCCACATGGTTAAAGGTAGAATGGTCCAGGGGGGTCCGAGTTGCAATAATGAACATTGATCTGGAGAGGTGGGCTGCCGATGATGGAGATCAATGTGGGAGTTAACGGAGGACAAGTGCCGAGAGGTGAGAGGAGTGAGAGTAGTGAGTGGGATGAGTGGAAGTGACGTGGAGGTGATGATGTGATCTGATGTCATTCTAGCACATGATTTTGGGAGCTGTTGAGAGTGGTTTGGATCCAAACCACCTTTAGGCCCGCAATCCACCATAAGCTTCCACGTACCCTTCCAACAAAACCATGGTTTAAATTGCAAGAACACTCTGAAAAATTAATGTATAGGCAGTTTGTGTCCCCACAATGAACTGTAGCCGTCGATCTGATTATGATCTAAGATCTGGATGAAATTTACCTGTTTCAAGGATGGACGGTTCTCGTTGACCTGGGATCAATGGTCCAGGTTCACTTCAGACTTTTGGGCTTCAGGTGTTTTGAGTGTGAAACATGAAACATCTCCTGGAGGAAAAATATCCGAAGTGAATGATCTGTCACCGCGTGTCATGATAGATGAATAGTCCAGATTCACTTGAGAAGCCTGGTTTTCTTGAGTTTCAAATGTGAAGCATGAAAAACCTCCTGGAATAAAAATCTCTGAAGTGACATGGTGGCCTGAAATCAAATGATGTCATGACTGCTGATGTTTCCTAGAACGAAAGGTGAGATGTGTCGCGTGGAAATGGGCGGAGGACACAACCAATTGACCTGGTATGAATGCCACATGTCCTGCCTCATGAGTGTGCCATGTGTCTCAACTGCTAGTTTCCATGTGCTTTGGCACTTCGGGACTCTGACTCACTGGGCTTCGAGACTTTCAAATGTGAAACCTAAAAAAATTCCTGGAGGAAAATCCCCAAAGTGAATGATCTGCTGCTGCGTGTCGTGACCAATGAAAGGTCCTGATTCTCTTTGAAAATTTGGGCTTTGGGACTTCAGGAGTTTATGAATGTTAATCTCGGAGACCTCCCTAAGGAAAATCGTCGAAGCAGCATGTCAGGTTCTTAGGACTTCGGGTCTTCGGCATTTGGGTCTTCAACAACTCAATACTTCAAACTTGATATTAAAACCCATGCGATTCTGGAACCCCAATGGACGAGAGTCCTTGATCTATGATTTTTTTGGTGGATTTTTATTGACAAAAGTTTACTTGTCTGTTCCCACAGTCTAAGCCTGAAATGTGCTTTTCTGGATTGTTGCATTGTGTGCATTGGCATTTCTTCTGCATAGAAAAGGCTTGGTAGACCTATGGTGAGCTCAATCAATGGTGCACGTGATGACAAGAATTCCGAAACAAATATGACATGTATTTTATCCTTTTATAAAAATAGAAACAAAAATGTGCGAAGACTAAAAAATGAATAAGGGCCAAGACACTCAGTAGTGGGAAACTGACTTAACCACTGAAAAAAAGGAAAAATTGATGAAGGCATAGGGAAAAAGAGAGGAGAGGTAGGGGATGCAGACCTAGGTTACAACATAATCAATCTAACTCTTTTGTGCATATGGATACATGTAAGACCTAATGTTAGGTGGCACATTTCTTGGTTGTAAATGAACAACATGGTCATGATCTCAACTAGGTGGAAGACCATTTGGCATATCTCCAAATACCCTGGAATGATTGTTGATAACTATTTGGAGATCCACTAGAGCAGAAGACATAGATGTTTGAACATCTAGTGAGCACAATTGTGTAATTAAACCATGGTGTCTCGTTTTGAATAATTTTGTCATGCTATTAGATATTATCACTTTAGAGGGTTTCCCTTGGATACCTCCAAGATCAATTTTGTTTCCTTCTGAGTAAAATCTCATGAAAAGATCTTGAAAATTAAGGGGCATTGTTCCAAATGATTGCAAACATTTGACCCCTAATACAATATCGAAACCACCCATTTGGATGGAAATCATGGGACTATCCAATCAATACTCCCCATATTGATCTTAATACCATGGATTTTCCGTGAACAATTTATGGTACCTCCATATTCAATCATTACTTGAAACTCTAGTGTTGGAAATACAAAGAAATTGAGACTTCTTGCTACTTTGTAATTGATGAAGTTATGGGAACTACCAGAATCAATCAACACTGTTAACTTTTTCTTTTTGATATATCCTTCTATATTGAGGGTTTATGGATGTAATATCCCAATTTTTACTCCTTGAACTACTTGTAATTAAATGATTAAAAACTTTGCATAGATACCTTTTAACTCCACTACATTAACACCACGGGGTAGATATACCATCAAGATATGAATATTGTATGTCTTTTAATTTTGCAGTTAACAAAAAAGAAGATCAAAATCAATCGAGCTTGAGCACCTATAGGGGCTATGATACCACAAGAAGGGAAATGTGAGGGGCTCTAAGGGGTGTTTATGCCTAAAATCATCTACGTTATGTTGCCTTGAATCCTCACCCATTTCAAATTTGAATTTCAAAGATTATTGGGGTTAAGAGGAGTGGAAGAAAGAAATTCCTCAATCTAAGCCACCATTTCCTAAAAACTAGCACATTGTCTCCCCTATATTCTTGGAACTAGGAAAATAATTTGAGTTTGAATTATCTTTCCATCATGGATGAAGAGAATTCGAATGGGGAGAAAGAGGATGTTAGGAAAGGAGGCGGAAAAGAGTTTTTAGAGGTTAGAAAATAGAAAAGGAGAGACAAGTCCATATATAATAGACCAACCATGAGAAAAAACTTATAGATGGGAAAAATGCCAAGAATCCAAAAGAATTTATGCATATCTTTGGATATCGTCTTAGACATTACTATGCACACATTGAATAGCACGAAAAAGAGGATTTTTCGAGGCACTATACAACAAATAAGGAGGTGTTCCTTGTGTTGTGTGGGGAAGGTAATGTGGGTGCCTTAGTGCTACTCTATCCTCAAGAAGCCAACAACAAAAATCATTGGCTTGAATGCATTGTATCTAAAATTCAGATTTTATTTTATTCCTGTTTTTCCTTGATGGTATAATAGCCGATATAGGGGTGGTGTCTGCTATGAGCTACCTACGATTGGGTAGAAGTCGCTTTCTCAACTAGTTTTTTGATCTTCAACAGTCAAAATATAAGTAAAATTATGTCTTTGGTTTCCAAGAATCCTTGCAATTCACTATTTTTTGGAAGATTCCACCTTTTTTGTGGTTGTATAAGTTAGTGTTTTTAAAATGTAAATGAATGTGTTTGAATGATTGAATTTCATTGAGGATTTTGCATGGTAATTTTGTGTCTTTCTATGCACTAGTATATTTTGAATGTAGTTAGGTATTGAACTAGTAATACTATTGAAAATTCTCCCAAATGGTGTTCAATGAAAACCAAAATCTTGTGACCTATGTCCCCAGTCATACAAGATTCCTAGCACAACTTGAAACCAATTTTCTTGGTCATGGTATTTGAAACTTTGGGGGCAATATATGCCAGGATTTATTTGGAACCTATTCTACTGACAGAAGAGGGTGTAATAATAAGATCATATTTAGTTATTCCTAAAAACACATCTATAATAAATATACATACTTAAGATGAATTGATCTATTTATATTTGTTTCTATTAGTAAAATATTGTTTAGTTAAAATTTGTATACATAAAACTACCTCTACCATGAAATTCTGGAAATAGCATGGGAAAATGAAAAATACTGAGGTTTGAATGAGAAAATTTGTGTGAGGAACCCTTTCAAAACCATGTTTTTAATCCAAGGATGATAGAGAAGTGACCCCTCGCCATTAATGGAAATATTCGATAGTGATTGAAAATTAACTATCCAAATGGATTATTCTTTGCTACATTTCATCTGTTGTATTTGTAGTATCTTATGGTGTATACTCTATGTTAAAAAGGAGAATTCCCTTGAATTAATCCATTGTTTTTTTATTGCGTACAATTATATGTTCGAAATACTCTAAATAGAGTTATACAAAATCTACTCACATAAAGTAAGGGTCAAATAAAGTCTATGCAGATTTACAGTAAAATAAATTATAATAATTGACTAAGGAAACAAAGGTACTTTAGAGTTCAACGTGATAGAACACAAATATAAACAAAACATTGTAACCAATTTGGGTTTCCAACATGGTTATTATAAAATCCCATTATCATGCACATGACTTTAATAGTGTTCTCCATGAGGACATGTATATGTAGGTGGGATCAGAGAGAAAATATTTATGGGCAATGTAAGACACCCAACCCCCTAAGTACCCTTTTAAGGGATGTGTTAAAATTTTGATTTTACTCAACCATCTCTATGCTTCTTCTCGAGGGAATCATCTTCTTCTGCTCATCAAGAGATTTCCAACGACTGTAATTAGGCTCAAATATGAGTTCTGGATCAAAATTTATGGCTTTCTAATGTTTCTTAGGTCTTCATTAGAAAAAAAATACCTCATCACCATGTGGCACCCACTTGACCCCACATCACATCTGTCCATTTGACGTGGCACTAACATGGCACCTACCACTTGTCCCTTTAGTCCTTGGCCTATTGGGGCCACCAATTTCGACAACTCAGATTCACTCATATATTTTCATCATCATTGGAGTTATATTCCACCCCAACTAACATGCAACGATGACATACAATCTGAAATATCCATCCTCCAAATATGAAAGTTCCCAGAATATGACATTCACTGATCCCGATCTCTTCGACAACTTGAACTTG
>ML788511.1:0-42340 GCA_009831015.1 Picea engelmannii | reverse complement strand
ATTAACATGATTAATTACATACTGGGGAGAATAGAGGTATTACAATTCCCCCACCCCCTTAAAGTAACAACGTCCTCATTGTTATTTTCATCTCGACAACACCATTCATGCTTCCATTTTTCAGTTGTTTCAACATTGTTTCATGCAAGGATTTCTCACACAAGAAGAGATTCAAAGACTTCACCGAGTCTTATAGCCAAGGAGTACCCCAAGATCTCTCTAATCAGGAATCCCTCTGGCCTATGTTACCACAACACAACATTCTTTACGTTGATCATGGCATATCACAAGGTTCTCATGTCACAAAAATATCCCTTTTCCATGCTTTCCATCTTGACAACCATCATCCGTTCCTTCAAAATAAATCTGTAATCTCACTTGCATCACATGCATACAATGAATTTCATGAGACACCATAATCAATTTCAATCAATAATTTCTTTGAAATCTTCCACCCATAGATTTCCATTTCATTTTCCATTTATAGATCTGTTCCATACAAGAACTAGATTCCACCAGCCCGTGACGTCTTTCCTTAGGCATTTTGGCTATTTTACAACCAACATGAATTAGTCTTCCTCATGGGATTACAATATTTCCATATGAAAGACACTTCTTCCTACAATTGATTCTTCACACAACCAAATGAATTGTTAATTATCATGCACATTATACCTTCATTGCACGCTTCTAGTGGCTTTCAAACAATTTCAAAACTGTGCATACTAACAATTGCATCAGATTCATTTATTCAAAAATTAAAAGGAAATACCATTCCTTACACATGCATTACTTTATCATACCAAGCCTTTCAAAATGAAATCATTTCATCATATGATCTTAACTTGTGTGCCAGTGTCCATGACCACATCTATACACAATTCATCCTTGCATTGATTTCAGGTTACCACATTTCATATTAGACACTTTATCATGGTGTGTTGGAACTCAACCAATTTATTAACTCATGGCTTATCTATGCACATTCATTGTTATAACATGCCTATTTTTCCCTACTTTGAAATGATCATAACCTCAAATCAGAATTATATATTATGAAACTAAAATTTCTTATGAATGCATTTAAGTGTTCCTTTCTTATGGGTAACCAGGGTGCCATTCCTCATAGCCACCCAATTCTCTCTTTAGCATTCTACAACTTTGGTAGAATATTGGAAGATCCTTCTTCCATAATGGGAAGTATTATACATGTCTTCTTTCATTCAACTTTCATCTCCTCAAACAATTCAATCAACATGTTGCTTATGAGTACTTTTGTTCCCAATAATTCCAGATTGGTCATGACACTTTGTTCATGAATTTCATTGCAAGGATATCAATCATCCTTGACTGCTTGAGGTTATTCCCTTTGTCCTTCATGTCCTTCTCTCTTGAATCATACCCTACTTGGTTTTCAATGGCATTCAACAACCACTCAAAATTTTCATGCTTATCATTAAGATATTAAGGTATTTTAGAAGGGATTCTTATCCAATCCCTTTCAATCCTCATGCAATATAGACATGAAAAATTTTATAACTTTTTTGGATGCTAACACTCTATCTGATATTACCTCATCAATGATGTTTCACATGGACTCCCAAATCCCCTTCATCAATATTTTCTATCAGTATCCTTCTTGTATTTATCCTCTACTTGAGGTTGTTTACCATTAGCAGTTGTCCTTCCCCAACAACTCCAATCCTTTCCTACACATAACATGCATCATCACATTCATAATTATATCAATTATCATATTAAATAAAAATGAATGTACCATAATATTTAAATCAGTAAAACATTCCCATATAGGCTCCATCATATCCAAATGCACTCTATCATGCCAGTCTCAATTTTTTTACGAGTGAAAACCAAATTAACATTGATGTTGTCTCTAGTCATACAATTATCAACATTCTCATGCTGAAATCCTCCACACATAACAACAATTCGGTTTTCTCATCCTAGAGAAACACAATAAGTATCAAGAGAGGAGTTAAAGGACTCTTCCCTTTTTCCAACTCCCTCTACACAGGCTGGAATTTTTAGCTCAAATGAACTATTTTCAAGGCCTCACTGCCTTTACACAACACAACTTAACCAAGTTCATTCATTTAAACATATTTATTAAGTTTGTTTTCCTTGGTTTTCACAGTTGTTCTTTTAGAGAATACATCTTTGTCTTGTGATTTAGAGTTTTAAAGTGAGGAAAGTGTTCCTCCCTTTTCTCATTTATTGCTTATGCAACTCATCCCCTTTTGGGATCTGCCTGCTCTCTCCTTTAAGCAGTCTCGGTCAAGTTAGTCTTGACCTTTCCTAGGTATATCAACACATTTTATCATTAATATTAATTCATACTTCAAATATGGGTCAGTGCATTCTGTACATACACCAAACAAAGTCAGGATTATTAAGGTCCTGTCATATGAAATTATTCCACTCATGCATCAGGTTTTAAAATGTAATCCAAGATTCTTATATAAATAGGCTTTGCATCCCACTTCCTAATTTTCCATCAATCATTAAATTTATAGCTCTATTCTCTTTATAGAGTCTTCACACATCTCCTTCACCGAGGACTGTCTCAACATGCAACTCCTTTGTTGCATTCCATCATTTCTTGGAATGATGTCAATCTCGAGTCAACCTCAACTTCATCATTTTAGATTGTTACCCAATATTCCATAAGGAATTATTATCATGCATTCTTACAATTTTCACATTTCGACATGCACATCTCTTCTATTAGCTTGCATTCACGTTGTGATTCCATGCACTTAACCACATGTATCAACATAATGGGTGTGTGTCTTCCAATTACACTCTTGACAATTTCACATTCTCATTTACTTAAAATCATCTAACTCATGATTGCTCACAATCATTTACATGCCTTTTCTCAAGGGCATAAATATAATTCCTTCTATTCATAACAACAACGCATCCTTGCTCATTTATTCTTTCAACAAATTACACTAGATTTTCCTAAGGATATGGAATACATCCTTTTCAAGATATTATTCCATAAATACAATTAGACCCTCCAACTTAGGGTCAATCGTGCATCCATGGAATTTCTCATATCTGACAAGTACACATCTTGTATCACAACCTACTTGTTCGAACAATCATACACACACACACACATTGTAACACCCCCATTTCTAAACCTATGATTATGTGTAATTAACCATGAATTATGGCTGTCATGCAATGGCATAAAAACATTGTAAATGTATTATTGTTTTATTTAAAGTGAAAACCAGCCGACTGTGGGGTGAAGCCTTAAAGTACTGGCCATGATACCACTAGGGGAAAGAGTGAAGAAACCTAGAGAGGGGTTCATCATGCTAAATATGACCCAAACCTCCTTGTTGATAATATTGGATATCCAAATTATTTTTCCTTAGCTCTGATTTGAAGAAAAATAAGTTAATGAGGAAGGGATGGTGGTTGAGAAACCAACCACCCTCCATGAATATAAGGATGGGATATTAGGTTAGGACAACATAAAATATCAACTATGGGTACAACAACATACCATTTCCTACAACAAATATTGACCACACAATTTCATTCCGACAAAAAGAGGAGGGCAGGTCCATAACCTTCCTATGTGGATGCATGCAAGAGAAGCACATGAGGGTATACAAAAATATAGGGAGAGTTCAGGGGGGTATGGATGAGATAGAAAAATCTAGGGAGTTCAGATCCCATAGGCAAGGAATGACTATGAAAAAACTTAGTAAGTGAATAGATCTTAAGTTATGGAATTTGGGTGGGAAATCTCTAGCGGAAGTGGAGGAAATGAGAGTGTCCCTCAAAATTTGTTAATAGCCTAAGTGATATCTCCCTAGTGGTATCATGGCTTGGAATGGGGTTGGCTAGAGTGCTAAGAGTGAGTGCATATTAGCCTATTGTTGGGTGGAAAATAGAACACCCATAGTCAGTTTGCTGGAAGAAACCTTGTACACATATAAGTATCTCTTATGGTCTATGTAGTTGAAATTAAAATCATGCTTGGATACATATAACTGTGATGTAAATGTATATGTGTGATTTATGGTATTGATTCCTATTTAACTGGAAAACCTTTGCATTTTGATAACTGTTGAATGGTGAGTATAGTGCATACCTTGCACAACTCAATATAAGTATTTTGTAATGATTCTGGGTTAAAGAAAATGAATTTGGTTTCATGGATTCTATGTACACATGTTATATCCATGGTCAAAATGAGTTTCCCATGAAAGGAAACTAAGAGCCATAAGTAAATAAACTAATGTAAAATGATGAGTTAAAGGAGGTGATATAACCATCCTTCCCCATTGATGAAATAGTTCACAATGTTGTGTATAAGTGGTCAAGGAAGGCCGATAACCTTATTCTCTCTCTCTTCCAACAAATTGGAATGGTCGTGAGACTTTGGATTCCTTATTTGAATGTCTAGTGGAAGGCTTACAACCTACTGATAAACGTGCTAAAAAAACCCTCGAGGAAATGAATAAATTCATCCTATAGGTTGATGTAGTGCAAGGCCACATGATTTCCAGGACTCAACTATTAACTAAACTTGTTTAATGCATGTCTGACTCAACAAGACTCATAAGACATTGATCCTCGAGTTTGATCAAATCCCAATTGTCCAACAACGATCCTTTATCCTCTTTAAATTACATTTTAGACTGACATTATTCTATATCCATTGGATCTATTGCGGACTGAATGCCAACTGTAGATCTCATCGGGGGAATGGGAACCCGATAGGATAGGGTTCTAGCCCCTATTTCTATACTCTTAGTTGTAAATAATCCCGAGAGAGACATCATAGTAACATAGTGTTCCAACTTGGCAACCACGGTGTCATGGGGTTGACACCTTCCCACATATGGTTGCAGAAAAGTGGAATGTGGGACCCTCGTCAAGCCTAAGCTCTGTGGTGAGTGAAATTAAATATGACTCATTAGATGCAAGAGTAGATAGATCTACACTATATATCTCTATTATGAAAATTCCATTAGACCCCGAACCTCGAGAATTTTGGCCAACAAGAGATCAGTGAGGGGTCGAGGTCCCGACGTCCATGATCGCCTAGTGGTGACACTTGTCCCCCATAAAATCCACACAAATGTAGCATAGGAAGACAACATGGTAGAGATTGCCACATGACAAAGATTTATTCATCCATGGGATTAAATATGGGACCAAGTCATACCTAAAACCTTGTGTCATCATCCTTAAACAATAGTTGTTGGATCTACCTGTAAGAGACCTTAGCTGCAAATTTTGTGGTAAGGGGTCAAGGCTCATAACTCCAAGATTAATGTAATTAAATGTTTCATAATTCCCACATTATGAACCATGGGTAATTATATGTTATAGGAGGTCAGTAAAGAGTCATGGTCCTGATGTTCGCGGTCCTCTGGCAGTGACACGTGTCCCCTATAGATTCCACATGATGGATAGATATCCACCATTCAATCCTTAGAGCCGCTACCACATTGGATTTGTGAGAGGAAACCTGAAAACCATCAAATGTAGGTGTGAAAGATATTGTCCATCGATATCGTAGAATCATAACCCCAAGAGTTAACTTAATTAACCATCTTTTAATTTTAGACTACCCTAATTAAACTATCTTCTAAACCCCAGATGTTGGGCTTCATAGATTTTTTGTGGTTGCAGTTCATCAAGAAAGCCCCAAAATCTGCTACTCGATGGTGATGTGCCACACCATCAATGGTACCATGTGTCATGACAAGAGTGGTTTTAGGTGTCATGGAAATTTGGAAATAGTGGACAGGGATCCATGGAGGAAAATCATTGCCACGTGTCACATGGTACGAGCACCACATGTCATTCCAAGTCATATTGTGCCATGATGTGTCATATCACAGGAATTCCATGTAGGGTATATGTGTGGATGGTAGGCCACGTTGGATGCAGAGGCTTGGGATTGACATCTCAAGCCTCAACAATTGGATTTGAATGTCATAAGATATCAACTATTGATTTAATAAGGGGGATCTAGTACCTTGGAGTTCCAAGGTTCCAATGGATGATGTAATATTGACCATCAATTCCAGATCGCAGATCAAACTGAGACCATTGATCTTCCCTACAACTAAATTCAACCCTTGTTGTGGACCCCCATGGAACCTAGAGCACATTGGAACCCATCCTCCATGCGTTGCCTTTTGTATGGTCGATTATGTTATCTTGATGTATTGTGGCATCAGACCCATGAGACTATTACATCCTCCCACTTATCAAGACTCGCCACGATCTAAGGTCTGCTGTGATTATGTACGTCGATTTGTTGATCGACAATCTGATCCTGACCGACCATTATTATAATACATAGAAATGAAACTAAGGTCCATGTGTCATACGCGGAAAGTGGCATGTGTACAGGATGCTAACTAGTCTCATATCGAGCATTTTTTTGGATATAGGAAGAGTAAAGAGATGAGGTCTAATACCCTGATGTCCCAATAGACATGTGTGAATCCCTAGTGATATCGGGTCTCAAGTGAATTTGTAGTTAATGTTATGACATGGCAGTGCTATCTTTGATGGAATGGGTGACATAGAACCATGTGGATGCCATGTGGCAGTAAAAAGGCCTTAGGCCAATGAAGGCACTAAAACTTCAAAGGATCACAACTTTTGATCTAGATCTTCGTTTTGAGAAAAAATACAGTTGATGGAAATCTCTTTGCGAGCAAAGACGATGGTTTCATTTAAAAAGGGATTCAGAGAGGTTCAGTAAAAGTGAAAATTTAATACCCCATCCCTTAAAAGGGTACTTAGGGGGTTGGGTGTCTTACACACACACACACACACACACACATATCTGTGTGTGTGCGTATGCACACATCACTTGCACCTTTTTACTGTTGAATTTATGGTAAGATGATGTATTTTTAATTTTCTTACTATGTAGAATAAACTGAACCATAATTACTACAACAAACCAAGATCACAAGAAGAATAACCATGCACAAGAATGCAAGAAGTATCCTGGGAAACCCTTATCAACAAGGGAAGAAAACCCAACCAATCCTTTTCTATATTCTCAAGAGAAATACCTCCCACACCATCAAGAAACCTAACACACAAAAGGGTGCTATAATTCTCACAATTTCAGACCACAACTTCTGAAATCATGAGATGACACAATCATAAGTGTGTTTGCTCAATGTGGATTCACCTTTATTTATACGAGACTTATCACATCAAGTGATGTGTTTATTGGCACAATAGGGCCGACCTCAATAACTCAAAATGCAATTAACAATTACCATATTAATTATCTTTTACATTATGGTGGGGTCGAATTGTACCCTTTACATAAAAAATAGGGTTATAGGTAAGTATGACTCTTGGACAATATATCAAGGGATCTCATACACCCACTAGTGCTCAACCACTAGGGGCACATCCATCTGTGATCAACCACAAGGATGTCCACATCTCTATCTCACTACATCTCACAGGAGAACCACACTCACTAGTGCTTAGCCACTAGGATTATGCTCACCTGTTCTCAGGCACAAGCACATCCAAATCATCAAATATTTTTCTCACTGCATTACACAGGAGAATCATATGGAGTATCACATCATCTCAAATCTTTGCACAGAGGAGACCAATACATTGTTTCATCATCACGTTCACCTGTGCTCAGCCACAGGCGCGTCCAACTCAACATATCTCTTTCTCACTGTGTTACACAAGAGAATCATCTGGAGTATCACATCATCTCAACTCTCTGTACAGAGGAGAATAGTAATCCCATCACATGGGATCCTTCCCTTCTTAGGCGCACACACCATTCCATCTCCATATCAGAGAGGAACCACACACCCATCTCATGGGCACACCCAAATCATCGGATTCCTCACCCCACACAGGGGCACAAAATGTTCCTTCTTCATCTTAGAGAGGAACCACACACCCAACTCATGGGATTTCTCTCAGGTTGACTCACTCAGTCTGTGTTCTAGAGGATGTCTCACACAACTGTAATCATCAACACTTACATCATTCATTCATATTTATTTAACATCATCCTATTTTGATGAGAGCCTATAATCATTTACATAACCAGTCTCACCAATAAAATCATAATTATGCTTCTCTCTTTACATGATAACAACCATTGAGAAATCAACTTTTTTCCTTCTCCTTCCAAAGCATTCCATAATTCATAAAATACTAACTAGGTAATTACCACATTACCTAAGGCAACAAGATAATAATTCCAATCTCTCTTCATGCCTCAAACCATTCTTGGTCAACAAACCTTTACCAAGGAAATCCTTTTCTATATTTTCTCTCATTGCTACTTGAGTATACTAAGAAATACCCATATGGCTATCATCCACCTCTAGATGTTAATCTAACCAATTGGTCATATGAAAATTTCCAAGCAGTTTATTTACCATATTCAGGATCAACTTTTCATTAACCATTCTACCTTTGTCCTCATAAGGTAGTATGCAATCAACATCATTAGCTTTTCATTTATGCTGTTAACATTCTTGTTGATATCAAGTCATCATCAACCAAAATATCTCATCAACACACCATACCTTACAACTAACCATAAGCTATAATAAGTCTATTTCATGTTATATACATGATTACTCATTATCATATGCATTACAACATATCCACATCTTGTATTTTCATGCATACACAAGTACTAAGGTCAATAGACATATAAAATATTTTTAGTACAACCATGAGCTCATAAACTAGCTCATATTGTCAAGTCATTTCACCTCTTTTATGAGGACTAACAACAATCCAAATGACTCTTTATTCTTTTTCTTGATTAGATTATCTCAATAACAAGCTTAGTTCATTACAAGTCAAGTAAATTGACCTTACGAATTTTCCATCAGTCCTCTAGACATGAGGAATTATACATACATGCTTTAGTATTTTATTTAAGCAACAATTATACTACCAATGATTTTATTTATCCATGCTTAATTACTTAAACACAAGGGGTTTTCCATAAGGCTCTTATCCCTCATATAAAAAACCATCATAAATTCCAGAGACTACAACTACCCATGCTTAGAGGAAGCATTATAATCACCAGTTCATTCATTTTTGAACTTAAGCAACCCTTAACAGGATTATGCCATTTTTATCCATTCAAATTCTTATAGGAGAATCTATCATTTCAAGAAAGAAACTATATGCTTCTTTTTATGCAAATCAACATGTAACTTTTATGCTATAAGAAATTTCAAAAAAAAAATTCAATTTGCATTATGTTGAGCACTCAACACACCCTTAAAATTCTTAGATTTTTGGGTACCACTTTTGTACTTTCTTTTTGCATTTTTGGTTTTGATTTTTTTCATAAGTCACATCATTACTTCCTTAATTATCACAGTTGGCTTGCATCGATAAACTGAATAAAACTGGAAGACAACCAAAGCCTCATGCCTTTCGCAGTAGATTAGAAAAAGAAAAAAACCCAATGATTGTCCTAGAAAAGCTTCAAATTCACTACTAAAGGTAGAGAACCCCGAACTCCGATGGGCCTTGATTTGAATCATCTAACACCGAAAAACATCGAGCATCAGCCAAATCAACCCATAGGTCAATAAACCCAAAATATTCTAGGAGAGGCTAATGTTGGCCAACATCGGGCGTCATCCGAGTATGATATCAGTTGTGCAAAAAAATTCCCCTTCGCAGTAAGTCTGATGCCGATCAACATCAAATGTTAGCAAGTTCAATTCTGTGTGTGAAAAGTGTGCCATTGTTTCAGGAATTTCGATGTCGATTAACATCGACACTGTCTGTTTAAGATACCAACTGCGTAATGGAACTGCTTGCTCATAAAATTGCTAACGACAATCCACATCGGGCATTGGTAGGGTCAATTGACAAAAGTACCTTTTGCTGGGTCAAAAAGGGTAGTCACCGATGATGGGGTTATAATGGGAATAAACACTAAGGAACGAACAAAACAAAATCAAAATCATGAGGAAACACTATGTACCAGTGGACATTGGCATTGACCAATCACAAAGACAAAACCTGACTTCAAGCCCACATCCTAAGTCTGGTCAATGCCTGATCTAAAAGTTATAACGAATAGCGTAAATCGTACATTTAGCCCTTCCAAGGACCCCCGAAATCATCTAGACCTTCCATCTCAAGAATATCTACCCACACACATCCCTATGTTTCATACCTACTAAAACCTTCCTCGTTGGTGTCCTTTCCAAATGGCGTGCAGGGAGAGAGAGTCTAATGTCATCTTCAATAGGATCAACGATTTGGATGTGTGCTTTGCCTCAAAATTTCGAACAACTTGAACGATTGACTCCTGGGTTCAAATCGCCATACGCAAATCAACGACTATTTGAAATCCCCTGTAAATCACTCCAATGTCCCTTCACGCTATTGGTCTATTCGTTTCTTTATTGTAGGAGTTGGCACAAGCCATTGATGGAGTTAATGAAAATCTGTCACAGATCCATTGTACCAAAAGCTTAATAATTGAATATTTGAGAGCCAATTTTTGTAAATTTGAATGATCTATTTTTTTGCATAAGAATGTGTTGTTTCCTCTCTATTATTTTTGATTTATCCAGGTTTTTTGGGTAACCAAGTCATGTTGTTTTTATCTCGAAACTAGGACTGGTAAGTATTGGAATTAGAAGAAGTTCTTCACACATGTATCTATCATGGTTTTCTTTCAAATTTCGTATCAAGTAAGGTACTGATCTTATTTGTTGCATCTTGCAGAAAGGAAGATGCCTCCTAAAAGACCAGTGACCCATAGGTCTCCCAAGACCCCAAAAGGAGGAATTTAGCAAACTAAAGAGGCACCCAACTCAGTAGCAAAAAGGATGGAATTTCCCCCCAAGGTATATCCAGTGATCAAAATGTCACATAAAAATCCCACGAACTTGCCTTCATTCTTTAAAGACATAGACAATGTCACTACTTCTAAGGTAATACTTCCTTCTTGGTTAGACCTATATAACAAATTCTATTACGAAGATTTCCCAAAATTCATGCCTCACAATGATCCAAAGGTTAGAGGGTTAGATGACCTGGTCTTCAAGAACACAAAAAAATCTTCGTTATATCTGGTAGCATCCAAGATACCTATTTTTCCATGTGTTGAACTATAATAATGGATCATTCAATATGCCAATGCAAAGAAATGTATATTAAATAACAAAGACGAGGAATTCATAAGCGTGTTCTTGCTAACATAAGTGAGTTCTTACTACAAACTTAAGGATGCTGAAATAAGGTTAAACAAAGACTTTCTTGCAGTGTTCTATGAGCGCCATAATACCTATCAACTCTTAGCATCTTGGTGGAGGGAGGATAAAAAAATTGTGAATCGGGCCTCAGGGTGGTATAGTACAGTGAACCTTTGGGAACCCTACATTTTCCTGATGGCCTTGATCTATCACCTATATGAAGAAAATGATTTCTCTGGGTTCTCTGAGGTGTCGATTTCGTTGTCTCATACAATCACTACATCTAGTAAGACTTTCAACTGGGGGGATATAATCTCAAATGAATTAAGTACCCGGATAGAGGAGGCACATAAACCTAAACCTGGAGAACCCCCTGCATTCTACATGGAAGCTGATCTCTTAGATGTAATATGTGCCAGGAGTGTTTTCCTTGGTCTAAGCTAACCTGGAATATCTCCGAAGTACATGTACATGCTTATTTTGGCATATTATGAGAGAACATGTACAAAATATCAATGGCTTTGATTTGTGATGGTTTCATAACTCGAGTACATTTCCTAATCTCTAAGTAGGATTGTCCAAGACTCTCAAAAGAAACAAGGAAGGTAATATACAAGATTGGGAATTGGTACTTGGAAGAAATAAACACATATATTAGGATTTTCAGAGCTCTTGTGGTGCCACACCTGATTCCGACCCATGTTCTTGATAAACTAGTGTTAGGATAAATCTTATACCAAACTATACTACATGGATTCAATGCATCCTTAGTGAAAGACAAGAAAAAAATATTCATTCCCTATGGGTTCTATGTGGGTTACTACTTCATGAAGGATACCACCCATGCTAGAAAGGAAGCTCAAAGTCAAGTAGAATATAGGTTCATCACCAAATGGTACAGGAGGCATGATCCTAAGAAACTGGTGGTTGAAGACACTAATAAAGTGGTGTCACATTAGCCCTACCCACATGCTTATTTTGAAGATGAGCTCTTTACAAAGAATTATTTGAGCTGGGATGAAGTCTTACATAGAAAATAAAAACTAGACCTAGTTAAGTTCATGGCCCTTCTTTGGAATGAACAATTAGACTTCCTAGAATAGACTTTTAGGCTAACAACAACAACACAAGCCCAATAGGAAGGTGTAGAGAAGATAAGGGATAGGTATGAAGGGAAAAGGCTCCTGGATGAATCCAAGAGAATGATGCAGATGCATGGGAGCACCGGGATAGTGCCAAAAGGAATGACCATGGTAATTACTCCGGTCACATTCAAAGGAATCAAAGAACTAGTCACCCCTGGTAATACCTTGGTAGAAGGAGATAATGAGAAACATACATCAAAGTAAACCACTGCATAAGAACTAGGGGTGGGGCCAGTCCCTTTGATATAAACAAGCCCCGATGCCTTGGAGCAAGTAGCTCCTATCATCTCAGAACTTATCACTATTTATGAAAGTGACATTGAAAAATCCCATGCTGTAGTTCTCATTACAAATGAAGTAGTAACATAGGTATTAGGCCCACAAATGCCCCAGGGGACGAAAAATTTGGATATCCAAATAGAGCTGGGTATAGTTGGAGGTAAGGATACCATCCTAGAATGGGGTTCTTAGCCTGTGAAGGAACAAGGAGGTTCATATTTTAATAATTGGAAGGAGGCAACTCCAACAAAGGAGAAGAGGATGTTAAATGGGAAGGTAGTGGGGAACTCAAAACAAATCTCTACGTGGCTCCCAACAAACTCTGCACTCTCAAAGTTGGTAGCCTTAGATGGAGATACAACAACAAAGATCATATGAAACACCCCATGTATAGAACAAATCAGAGATTCACATATTTGGGCAAAGAGTATATCAACAGGAGTCTCTGGGGAAGATCATATGACACAAGAACAAGGTAAAGGAACTGATCATCAGGAACATGAAACCGATCGAGGAAAGGAGGTTATGTTCAAACACTTTCACACCCAAGGAAGCCTAGGAAATTCCTTCACATGGGGAGATCAATTGATCCCAGATCCTGTACATGAATTGCTCAATGTTCAGGCCATCACCTATGACAAGAAAATACAATTGGTGGTGAAGAGAACTAGAAAGAAGAGGAGAATCACTTTGGACAGTTCAGTAATGATCACCATCGAAGAAACACTACTGGATGTAGTACAATCCATAGTAAGTGAGCTATTAGGGGCAGGTATGACTATATCTAGTGCTACCATTGATAGGGCAAGACAGGATGAACGGGAAGCTGATTCCAAGAGGGTAGAATTAGTGCATCTCGGATACCAAGTAGAATACTATCAAGACATCACCCATGCAATGGTATTTATGAAGACTAAATTCAAATAAATCTTTGACCAGTTTAAATAATGTAGGGAGACATTTATGACAAATATCATTGGCTTTCAAGAAGAAACCTTATTGTCTCTCATAACACATAAGGAAATGATGAGATAGTCCGAGAAGGCTCAACAGGTAACATAACAAATCAACTAAATTAGAGAAATCTAGAAAGGTATGGGTGAAGAAGAAAATGGAAATAGAATGATTGCAGATGAGAGTTTAGCCATATTTTGGATAGCCACAGAGTATTGGAAGAAACTAGTAAAACAACCATGACTGAAAATGCAAGAGAGATCAGAATAATATCTCAAACATTGGGACCACATCAATCAGAATATGACAGAGCTTCAACTTCCATTATTCATCCCTCTCGACGTCTTTGTCAATTTACGCATCATAGTTTTAAATTTCATTGAACTTGATTGTGAATTTGAAGCTAAGTTTTGGGAAATTCAGAGGCCCGATAGAGGACAAATCAAATGCCTTGTCGATGGGCCGATAGGGACAATGTGGATTCTACAACATCTATGCTCAGAGATTGAAATATTCAAAGACCAGGTAATGGAAATGAAGGAAAAGCTCAACATACCAATGGACCAACACCAATTTCCATATCTACACACTTGTGAATATCATTTTTCCAAATGGTCTGAATATGACAATAGAAACCCCATGAGTTAACTAAATCTCACTGATAGTTTCCAAGAGGATATGAGCCACTTTATTTTTTGTTCTCTTCTGTTTAAATAGCGTTATAGAGTTGCTATTTGCATGAATTTTTAATATAATAAAGCGATCGACCTCGCATTGAAGGGTCAACGGTTTTGTAATAGTGGATTTTAGACATACAACTATTTTGAATTTTAATTGTGAAGCTCATATAGAGACAAAGATGATTTTTTGCCAAAGCTGGTGGAGTAACTCAATTTGTGGATTGTTCTCTATTGTTGTTAACTATTACAAGCRTTYCAGTAAGACAATAATTATGTTTTAAAGCTATCTAAAAACTTTGYAGTTGCTGAATATACCTTTGGATGAATATGATGGTGTTATACATTGTGTTATACAGTAACTTGAGGTATTTCTGGTTAATTGTCGTTCTTGCATACATCTCCCTTTCTTAAATGAGGTTTGTTGATTAAGCTATAAATAAATATTAATGTTTTGATATTGGTTAGAGAGTAGTGTCATCTATATGTTGTTGGTAAGAGGTTAGCCTAAGCCCAATCTTCTTAAGAATTCATGTAGTAAACTATTGATAAAACAAACCTGTAAAGGAATATAAAAAGACAAACAAAATATCTATTAAGAAATCTTCGATAACATATTAAAGAACATCGAAACCTGCCAGAATTTTCATCCGGAGAATCACGCTACACCAAATAGAGAAGATTCTAATTGGGCCTTGTCTCCGGGCATGATTCCTATTGTCGAGGGTTAGGGATATTTGACCCCTAAACACAGTCCTTCCTCTCAAGGAGCTTGTGCAGATGATAAATACATATATATATTTTTTTTAATGTAGAGAAACTCTTTCTAACAGGCATATCCTGGCCTTGTTATACCAATCCTATTACTGATATCTAGCTCATCTAGGCCTAGTGTTTGAACTCTACTCTAATACCACTTTGTACGACACCCAACCCCCTAGGTACCTATTTAAGGGACGGGGTATTAAAATTTCAATTTTCCTCAAGTATATCAAGGCCTATTCTCGAGGGCACCATCACCTTCTTCTCATCAAGATCTTTCCAATGACTATAATTAGGATCAAATATGAGGCCTGGATTAAAATTTATGGCCTTATAAAGTTTATTATGCCTTCATTGGCCAAAATCCACCTCATCGCCACATGGAACCCACTTGGCCCCATGTCACTTGTGTTTATTTGATGTGGCACTGATATGGCACTTGCCACTTGGACCATTGGTCCTTGGCCTATCAGGCCCACCAATTTCAATGGATTTCATTCAATTGAATATTATCATTGTCATCAAATTTATTCTCCATCAGAGTTATATGCCACTCCAACTAACATGCCCCAACGAAATACACTTTCACAGATCCATCCTCCAAATATGATGGTTCCCATAATCTAACATTCAATGATCCCAATATCATCGACACCTCGAAAATTGCTTGATGGTCAACATCTACTTCCTCATTCTCACACTAAGTGAACATGTGGGGCCCATGTATATCTATAGTTGAGGTTAAATTTCTCCTACTCGATAATATACAACCCATATGTCCTCTCAGAGTTCTTCCAATCAATCCCCTAGCAACCCCGGAATCAGACATCCCAATGGAAGCATCCTATGATCAATGGTGGAGATATTTCCACCATCAAATATGATGGTTGAAAATTAAGGGCGACCATCCAAAGGCCTAAGCATGACAAGGTCCCATCCTTGATCCTTTTAAAATACAGGTACCAACACATTTCATTCTCAGGGATGTGTTGGATTCCATGCTAGCATGACATGTAGAGTCTGCTAGCACTCTTTAAATCTCTTCGGTTGATAAACAGACGACGAAGGTAAATTTTTCAACCAACTTTGAGACCCGAAACTAGCCTTTCAGATCCAGAGAGTTCTCTCTCGAGGGGTGTGATCTCTGCGCGGGATATGGCTTTTAAAGGAGTGGCTAGATTTAACGCTTTGGTATAATGGGTTCTGGTTATATTGGCACAAGAAGATAAAACTTTGAGCTATGGAAACAACGGAAACAAATGACTCGGTGAATGAAATTTGAGAGGATAAAGGCTAAGCAAGAAACAATATTCAGTGAAAAATAATAATGTGTGGTAGAGAGAAATTGCAGGAAGTAACTTGGAGCACCGCAATGTGTTAATTCAGAGTTAACTTTTAGAAGAAAAACGTTTTGTCTAAATGGTGCGAACAAGGGGCGGTGTGCAACGAACCTACATGTTCAAAAATTTGTTCCGAATTAGACAAAAAAAGATATGAATAAAGATAACAAGAAGAACATATACAAGAAAGGGAAAAAAATACATCCAACTGCTACAATTAGAATCTTTTCCTCAAAGCTACAAGACTTTCACATTAAGTTTCAATCGAACTCAAATTACATACAATAGCTACTATCTATACCAATTTTTCCATCCAACCCTGTTTACATGAAAATGATCCCCATATATAGAAATCTAATGTCACCCTTGGCTTCTAGGGTCAAACTACTCCCTCCTAGAATCATGGATCTGTTTCCTTTGAAAGAGAACAATAACTTCAACAGATTCACTAAAAATAGAAAACCCGACTTTGCCAAATCATAATCGTAACCAAAATATTCTTTACATTCATTGATCATGATCAAAATTCAACCATATGGTTTTGATGAGTCATCATGTGGATTTCTGGAAACTCTGTCACCCTTGCACAACAAGTCTTCTACACAACAATAACCTACAACAGAAAACACAATGGATTGTGCAACGAACTGAGAAAATAGGCGTTAAAGATGACATAATATGTCACTAATAAAAAAACAAATTCCAAAAGTGAGATTTTTTTGTATTTACACTCGTTATAAAGAAAAACCTCTCTCCATTTCTCGAAATTCATCTCCAGATGGTCAGAATACGCATTGCACAAACATGTCTCGGACAAGAAATCATGAAAACTTAAAAATAGGGCTCAAAGATTCCTTTGAATATCCCAAAATATAAAACTTTTTTCAAATATGAGAGAGGTTTTTATTGTTTGTTTTGTCCTAAACAAAAACCTCTCGGGAATTTTGAAAATTACTCTCCAGTTGGTCAGAAAGGGATCTTGAATTTGACTACTAAACCAGTCATTTGCGCAGCGCGACTTGTAGCCTATGCACAAGAAAATCCTTTGCACGAAAAAATCCTTTGCACGAAATCATCCTCTGCACGATGAAATCCACTGTGCCATGAAATCCACTGTGCAAGAACATCCTATGCATGACAAAATACTATGTGCTTAGCCCCGTGCGCAATGAAATCCAGTGCACGACGAAATCTAGTGCACGACGAAATCCACTGCACGACAACATTCTATGTGCAACAACATCCCATGCACGAGAACCCTCTATGCTATGAAATACACTATGCGACGAAATCCACTTCATGAAATAATCCTTTGTGTGGTGAAGTGTTGTACGCAATGCGTAGAAAATTTTATAGCACGCAGTTGAAAATGGAAATGGAAATAATAAATGATTAACTTCCTTTTGAAATTGACTATGAAATCCACTGTGCCATGAAATCCACTGTGCGAGAACATCCTATGCATGAAAAAATCCTATGTGCTCAGCCCTGTGCGCGATGAAATCCACTGCACGATGAAATCCAGTGCACGATGAAATCCACTGCACGACAACATCCTATGCACAACAACATCCCATGCGCGACAACCCTCTATGCTATGAAATACACTGTGCAACAAAATCCACTGCATGACATAATCCTTTGTGTGGTGAAGTTTTGTACGCAATGCATAGTAAATTTTGCAGCGTGCAGTGGAAAATGGAAATGGAAATAATAAATGATAAACTTCCTTTTGAAATTGACCCTTGGAGATGTTAGATGATGTTCGGCATAAAAACAATATAGGTGCTAACAAGAATGACTTTTCAAATTGTTGACAAACCTCTAACTTTAGCTATGAAAATCATGATGCTAACAACTGGCTCCAATGGGGATGTTATCCTCCCTGTGAGGTAGCAAAGAACAATAGAATAGACGCCTATCCATTGGGCTACTCCCAAACTCAACTTTCCAACTTTAACTTGTAACCTTCATCTGCTGAAAACCCAAAAATGTATATGCTCCAAATTGAAATCTAAAACTAAGCTGAAAATGAAAACTACAGATTGCTAAAAGAAATGCTCATAGTACAGAGCTTATTTGCACTTCTAACTACCCTAACTACTGAAAAATATGTCAATCAAGTTAAATAAAAATACCAATGAAACCATGCAAGAACTTTATCCACTTTTTGGTTTCTTTGCAGATGCTTGCTCCAAAGCCTGTTTACTGATAAGTCATTCAAAAATCTATCTATAAATTCAAATCTCAAAAATTTAAAAACATTGGGACTGTTTGTCGCCTCCACCAAAACTGCAAATGGATCCTCTAAAACATGCAGAAAACAACAACCATGTTTCACCCCTTCCACTGCATTCTCATTTTTATGTGATTTAACCTGTTGATTGCTAGCAAGAGGCTGAAAAATCTGTTGAGACTGCTGGAAATAAAAATCTTCTGAATCAGAAGACAGTGTTGGCTGAAATGAAAGCCTTGGTGGAAAGCAATCCATATCTAACATCGACGCTGATTGACCATCATCTTTATTTACAAGCTGGTAGTTGAGCATAGGCTACAAATCTGAACTGAAATAAACTTCCATGTAATCAACAACACGATCATTAAATGCATGAGAATGTTGTTGGTCTTCCTCGCTGATAACAATTTTCTCATGTAAAACAGTGTCACTTTGAATGCAGTCAGACTTCTCTGCTTCCTCTGTTATCTCATGATTTACTTTCAACAATTCAAAGGAAGAAAAACATAATGGAAGATAGTTTTCATTTGCAAGTCCGCCACTTTCTTCATATTCAACATCATGCCTGGAGGATTTCTGATTTGAAACATTATAAACATTTTTCTTCAACAATTTGAAAGAAGAAAAACACAATGGTAGGGTTCTTTCACCTAATTCAAAACCTTCTTCATTTTCTTCACTGCTGTCATATGCACATTTTTCAATTTTTTTGGATTTCTAAACACACTAATTTTAAGATTCATCTTCGACCAATGGATGTAATTTTGAATTGATAAAACCTTCCATATAACAAGCAACATGGTCATTAAACACATGAGAAGATTGTTGAAATTTCTTGTCAATTGTTTCCCATGAATCAGTGTGATTTTTCATCAACACACATTCCTCTGCCTCAATGATGATCTCTAAATTTTCTTTCAACAATTTAAATGAAGCAAAGCATAAAGGTAAATAATTTCCTTTAGTTGATTCAGTACTTTCTTCATATTCTTCCTTGTAACTGTGATATGTAGGCTGATTGCTCTCATTACATTGCTGAAAAGGAACATTTTCTGATAGAGAACATGCAACTGGTTGTTTTAGGAATTCGACATCATAATCATCATCATATTCATCATATAAAGACAAATCAACAACATCTGCAATGTCATCTTACAAGAAAAATCTTGGGACATCAACCTTCTATTCAACAAGATGATTTGCAAATTCATTTTCTTGATTGTCTACAAATGAATACATAAAACAATCGACCCCGTGCTTAACATGGGATGGATCAGAAGCTAAATTAACACCTTCTTTTTCAATAAGTGGAATATAATCCTTTGAAAAATCATCAACATTTAAAGCCTCAAGAGGACATATGATATTATTAACCCTCTTCTCAAGATTCAAATCAACTATTCTCTGTTCATATTCATTGTTATGTTCTTTAGCATCCAACTCCTCATTTCGAATCTGTTTGCATGCTTGAATATTGTCTTCAACTTCTTGAGCATTGTTGAACATCTGCTGCAAAGACATAGAATTCCTCTCCATCAAAAGAAAAATTAAGTCTAATTGAAAGGTTGTTACATAATGGAGCATGGCAACAACTTCATAAGGTTGGACTTCTTTAGGCAGTTTATAATAAAGACTAGCAAACCTCCTACTGAAATTTGAGACGGTTTCATCTTTCATTCTTTACATGGCATAAAACTCTGAAAGGAGTAGATCCCATGACTTTCTCTCACCCCAAAACCTACAAAAATATTCCCTCAGTTCATCCCACGAGCTAATCGACTGAGGCTGCAAATGTCTGAACCATGCTTTGGCATCTCCTTGAAAGGACTGAGAGGCCCTCATAGACACATCATCATGTTCAATCTCAAAAAGGTCCATGAAATGATTAAATACATGGATATGTTTTTCAGCTGACTGTCCATCAAGCATTCCATCAAAACTAGGAAGATACTTATAATGTTTCAGAGGAAATTCATGAAGGATGGAAGGAAATTTAAGAGGACTGTATATTTCTTGAATCTTGGAGGGTGTAGGATTAAGAACAAAAGGTACAAGCTCAGCTTTGGTTTCATTAATCTCATAAGAATGATCATGAATATCATATGGCTTAGAGGAAGGAGCTTGGTGAATATCAGTTATACAAGAAGAAGGAGGTATACCTACAGTTTGCAATGAAGGATATACAAGGGTAGATATCTGGGCTTCATTTAAGTGAAGAAATATTCATTTGAAAAACTCAGGAAAGGACAAGAAGATATTGATAAAACAAAAAAGTACTTCTTGAACTAAACTTAAGCTCGAGTACCTTATTTTTCCATACTTCTCTTCCATATATCTGTCAACAGGTCTCATTCTCCAGTGGAGTATTTGAATCACATTTGAATCTTGATTGGAGTCGCCATGAAAACTTTAGCTCTGGATTCTTCTGCTAGTGGAATCACCTTCAATTGATTTTCTGATGTGTGGAGTCGCCAGAGCAGAAATGCAACCAACATGTGCCTAAGTGTTTGCTGCTCTCAGATCTCATAACTCAACCATGTCGTTCTTTCCCAGGGAAAATTTTCAATTTCGTCCCTCGCAACGACGCCAAAATGTTAGCACTCTGTAAATTTGTTTGACTGATAAACAAACGACGAAGGTAACTTTTTCAACCAACTTTGAGACCCAACACTAGCCTTTCGTATGCGGAGAGGGATCTCTCGGGGGGTGCGATCTCTACGCAGGATATGGATTTTAAAGCATTGACTAGATTTAACACTTTGGTATAATGGGTTGTGGTTATATTTGTGCAAGAAGATAAGACTTTGGGCTATGGATTCAATTTGAAGAAACAACAGAAACAAATGACTCGGTGGCTGAACTTTGAGAGGGTAAAGGATAAGCGAGCAACAATCTTCAGTGAAAAATAGTAATGTGTGGCAGAGAGAAATTACAGGAAGTAACTCAAAGCACCGCGGTGGGTGAATTCAGAGTTAACATTTAGAAGAAAAATGTTTTGTCTAAATGGCGTGAACAAGGGGTGTTGTGCAGCGAATCCACAAGTTCGAAAATTCATTTTGAATTAGACAGAAAAATATATGAATAAAGATAACAGGAAGCACATATGAAAGAAAGGGAAAAAAATACATCCAACTGCTATAATTAGAATCTTTTCATCAAAGCTACATGACTTTTGCATTAAGTTTTGGTCAAACTCAAATTACATACAATAGCTACTGTCTATACCAATTTTGCTAACCAACCTTGTTTACATGAAAATGATCCCCATAGATAGAAAGATAATGTCACCCTTGGCTGCTAGGGTCAAACTACTCCCTCCTAGAATCATGGATCTGTTTTCTTTGAAAGAGAACAATAACTTCAATGGATTCACTAAAAATAGAAAACCTGACTTTGCCAAATCATAATCGTAACCGCAATATTCTTTACAATCATTGATCATGATCAAAATTCGACCATATGGTTGTGATGAGTAATCATGTGCATTTATGGACACTCTATCACCCTTGCACAACAAGTCTACTATGAAACAATAACCTACAACAAAAAATGTAGCGGATTACGCAACGAACTAGGAAAATAGGCGTTAAATATGACATAATATATCACTAATAAAAAACTATTTTCCCAAACTAAGAGAGGTTTTTGTATTTAATCTTGTTATAAATACAAACCTCTCTCTGTTTTTCGAAATTCATCTCCCGATGGCTAGAATAAGCATCGCACAAACATGTCTTGGATAGGAAATCATGAAAGCCAAAAAATAAGGCTTAAATATTCCTTTGAATCTCCCAAAATATGAAATTGTTTTCAAATATGAGAGACGTTTGTATTATTTGGTTTGTTCTCAACAAAAAAATATTGGGGATTTTGAAAATTCCTATCCAGTTGGTTAGAAAGGGATCTTGAAGTTGACCACTAAACCAGTCATTTACGCAATGTGACCTGTAGCTTGTGCGCAAGAAAGTACTCTGCGTGACGAAATACGTTGCGTGACGAAATACAATGTGCGACAACATCCTATGCGTGAAAAAATCCTATGAGAGACAAACCACTATGCGATGAAATCCACTGCATGACAAAATCCACTGCGCAACACAATTCTTTGTGCGGTGAAGTTCTCTGAGCAACATGTATCAAATTTTGCAGCGTGCAGTTGCAAATGGAAATGGAAATAATAAATGATAAAATTCCCTTTGAAACTGACCCTTGGAGATGTTAGATGATGTCAGGCATAAAAACAATATGGGTGCTAACAAGCATGAATTTGCAAATTGTTGAAAAACCTCTAACTTTAGCTATGAAAATCATGGTGCTAATAGAGTCAACATCATCTCTTCTCTCCTCATGCTTATACACAATAAGTTATGGAACTAGGACTAGAACCCTGTTCCTCACACACAACATCCATGGTCGATATTTCACCACTCAACCCTCCAATATATCAATGAATATTGTTGACTCAGAGCTCTTCTAACATATTCCCAACACAACCTTAGACATCCACTCTGATAGTTGATTGAACTTTGATAGGCTTATATCTAGGATCAAAGGTCTAGAGCTCACTAGGACTGCTCTCAAAACTTAACTTCAAACGAATCTGATTTTGTCGACGCCTCTAAATTGCATGAAATTTAAATACCATCCCTTTAAATTCTTCTTCTCGACCATTTGGGGCCAACAACATATCAATGACTTTCATTACTTCATGCGCACTCACCAATCAACAAACCATATTGTTGCTCAGAGTTCCTCCTGCCAGAGTCCAATCACTTTGGATCCAATGTCCGAGGTTACTCTCCAATTGAATCGAAAGCTATATTTATCTCTTAGAGTTCCTCCCATTGTAATGCATCCCCTCTGTTATCCCCTAGCCTAGGGATAACTAAGGATATTATGTCTCAAGTCCCATAGGTCCTAGACATGGAGTACCGAGAGCCAGATTGACTTGAGAATGGACCTGGAGGGCCCATCCTTTTCTTCTTCAGTGCCTCCACTTTGTCAGAAACAACAACATCCATCACATCGGTCTGGTCCTGCAACAAAAATGGATATTTCTCCATGAGGTAATGAGTCAGACTATCATGTTATGTGTCATTCTAATTCTCAAAGTAATTGAATATGTGCATTTAATTCTTTTTTCTTATAACGTGTTCTTGGACCTTATGCCTTTCCACTTGACCACACCTGGGGGGAATGACATGATTCCCCAGTATGTTGGTTCCCATATGGTTTGAGTTGTTTTGGGGGGGATTCATGAAAGGCCATCATCCATTCCCACCATACTTACCACTTTCCATGTTTTTCCCACTAATCCATCTCATTACACTGGTCCAAGAATTGGGTTGGCCAAAAATCCAAGGGTTGTACCTTACCTTGTGGGAAGAAGGGGATAAAGGCCCAGAGGGTAAAACTTGTTGGAAAAAGATAAAAGACAAAATATTTAAACCTTGAGATGCTTCGCCCAGGGATCCCCAAGAAAGAAATAAAAATCTTCTCAACAAGAAACAGAGGGACCCATAAAAAATAATAAGTCAATACCTAGTTGGAGGATACGGGGTCTCATCATGAGCCAACCTATTAGGTCCATGGGCATGTGGTGGTATGACATTAGCAACATCTAGTTACCATGCCAGGGTAGTGTCTCTTGGTGGCATAACCAAGAGAAGGGTGGTCTCATCACGAGACAACCTTCTCATTTCCATGAAATTCTTGTGGGTAACATTGGCACCACTGGTCACCATGCCAGGGCAGCGTCCCCAAACTATTCTCTTGAAAGAAAAAAAATAAGAATAAAAGATAAAATGAACGAATGGTCTTGGAAACATTTGCACCCATGACAAGGTGCAACTCACAGTCTTCAAAGGCACCCACAGGTAATCCATAAATTTCCCCTCTATCATTACACCCATTGCCCAGAAATCCCTTACCACCTCATCCACTCACATGGGATGGATTTGAATTCACCCAGGAACATACCACATCCAATGAAAATTATCCCAATATGACATCCTAGCATCCCCTCCAAAATTGGCCTGTAGAATATCATAACGTCTTTGAGCACTTGTTTGGGTAAAGTGGATTTCATGCACATGTTTAAAAACTTGATGATTAGATGTGATTGACATTGCTATGATCTCGATGAATTATGAGCCCATGGACGACGCATTTTTTGATGTTACAGGGCCAATCCCGATGGACATGTACATATTTGGATATGATTATTTCAGACCTCCATAGGGATAAGATCCCACCAAATGGATGCTTAGGCCCTAGCCAGGGGCAGAGACAGATCAGAGCATTGCATAGAGAGAAAGGAGGATGTTTCACCAGGGAGATCCTGGAAGGTTTGGACCCAGGGGGGTTGTGCCCTTTTTACCATGATGTATGCCTTGTAAGGCCCATGACATCACACAGGTCACCCACGACGTCACCCAATGTTTTGGATGCTTTGGAGGCAGTTGTGTGCCAAGTGGCATGTGTGGCAGGATCCTGAGGCCCAAGGAGGCCAAACCTTTTTTTGCAGGAGGCCAACGTTGCCCAAAAAGGGCCTAATGTCACCCTAAAAGGGAATTACACCACCTTTATAGTTTGTTTTAGGGTTTAATTATGACATTTAATGTAAAAATTGGACATTGTGTGTAACAAGCCATGCCGACCTTTTTGACCTAATTCTGGTCATTGAAATTGTATAAATAAGGGAAAAATCTCTTGTATTTTTCAAGATATTTCAATCACACTTGTGAGGACTGAAATTTGCGCTCTCCTTAGGGTTTCTTGGCTGAAATTTTAGGTGCACTTCTTGGAGGAGGCTTAGTTTGGTGTTTCTTGGCATTTTTCTTGGTGGAAAATATTCAACTAGGATTATTGCTAGATTATTCTTGGTGGATGTAAGTGGATTTCTGCGATCCTAATTTTCTTTGAATGGTTATGGTACATTTAATTTTCATTTATTCCAAGATTATGAAATTTCTAGTTTAAAATCCTAGGAGAACAAGCACATGTTATTGTTCTTATCTTAACAATTTTTCACCTACTAGATTGTGCTAGAAACCCTACCTTTGAAGCAATGTACTAGAGCCTTGCCATTGCAACACTCTAGTGTCATTTTCTTCATCAAGCCATTAATTTCTTCAAGCTTGAGTTAAATAAGAATGAAAACCTCTAGGGCCTAGGGTTACCTACTTCCTAGTAGTTGTTTTCCTTCTAAGGTTTCTTGATTGAGGTCTTGAGTTACCAACACCTTAATCATCATCCTTCTTGGTCCTTAGCTCTTACATTATCATTTGTTTCCTTCAAGTTTTTCTTCTGCAAGTGACTCCATTATCACTTAAAGACACTTATTTAGACCTTAGATTTGTTTGATTGATGAATCCAACCCTCAAATCTTTTACCTCAAGCAACCTATTAACATTTTCTAGCCCTAGAATAGTTTAACCTACTAACAATATTGCTGCTATTACTAAACTAAGCTACAACCATTAATTGTAGCATTAAAATCTTCCAAAAGAAGTTGAAAAGGATGATTTAATCATTGTCTTGTTTGCTTCAAACAAATGATAGTATTATGATTTAAATGGTTAATGATTCTTAGTCATTTTTGAAGATATTGCAGGGCATTTAATGTGAAGTATTGCCTTATAAATATTGTTGTTATAATTTTTTTTTTAATTCATTATTATCAGCCAATTTATTTTATTGAGAAATTCTATGGTTTTATGAAGTGATAACCAACAAGTGTACTTGAAAAAAAATATATTTTATTGTTGCTTTGTTCTGGGCAAGTACATTTTGGCATATTGTCTCTTCATTGGTTATAAAACCGAACTTTCTAATCAGTGGTGACTTGTGAGAGGGGATATTTATCTAGCCACTTTGACTTTGCCTTCTCAAACCCCCAGGTCACTAGGGACATATCCCCTAGGCCTACCTCCCTAAATAGAAAGAGACATCCTATTGAGGTGACAATGATAGGATAGTCTCCCATTACACCAATTTTCTCTCCTTTAATATTTTCTTCTATCAAAGTACAAATTGTGCAATAACATTTTGGATCCGTTGCTGGGGAACACTGAGTCAATATTACTTGAATGAAACTTTCTCGGTAAGAATTTCCTCAAGAATATTTATATTACAGGATTACTTGGCGAATCCACTGAGGGCGATTCCCTCATTCCTTTGATAATTTCAAGAAAGTTATCTGGAGACTCCACTAACCTTTTCTTAGGTACCACCTTACTCTCAATTTCATGATATTTCCAAATTATGGGATCATGGAATCCCGGGAACAAGTGTATCCAACTATTGATTTCAAAAGTATTCAAGGATACCCGACTTGTTTTGATACAAAATGGTTAAGAAAACCTCCAAGATTTGAAGGGGGCCTCCCAATTCCTCACTTTATAGTTTTTTTGAAGTATATAAGCAAGATAGAATTGGGAGGGGAGGATGTTTTTGTAAAATTATTCATACTCTCTCTACCATCATTTTTACAAGATTGGTTTAAAGGTTGTTGCAAAGATAGGGGTATATCATGTTTCTTACACCTCATCAGTAGGTTTATTGACTTTGTCAAACCACATTGCCAAACATATGAAGATGCCCTTCAAAATATCACAATAGCCTTAGACGGTGAAGGATTCACCACTGAGATTGTAGAAGATCTGAGGGATGTATATCATGCTCAATACCAAGAACCTTATGATATGAAAGAAGATATTTATGAAGGAAATTGTCAACCCCTTGAAGAGGAGAATGATTTCTCCCATGATTCGATAGAATGCAATGAAACTAGAGAAGTGACTTATGAGGATGAAGCACTGGTAATCACTCCTCCATCTGACGAAGCTCTCCAAGAGCCTATCTCTCTTGAAAAGTATGAAGAGAATGAGGTGAGTCACTTTCCTTTCCAATTTTTTAATGATTCACTATCTTATGATGTGGAAAGTGAAAAAGTGTTGGATGTTTTAACCCATTCATGATATGACAAAGATGCTGAATTTATTGATAACATTTATGAATTCATACATGTTGGGAAGCGTAAATGGGATGTGATTGGATATGATGGGGATCCCATTTACAACATTGGGGATAATTTCCAAAATTTTCCATTACAATTATCACAATAGGGTACTCATAATATTGACAATGGGAAACAAGGAAATGATATAATTACATATATTTTCCAAACACCCAAGGATGACCTAGTTCTATATTCTCCTAATGATTTTCGGTCATACCTTGAGGATTTTGATGAGTACTCCTTTGAGCATTCAGATTTATTCTATGAAGAAAATTATCAACCGTCATTGTGCTCATATCTTGATGAGAGTAAGGAATTTGCTTTCCTGAAGAAGAATATTGGCGATAACATTCTCCACCTCCCTTTGATTACTTTACCTCTCTATGTTACTGAGGGTATGGTTTAGAAGCATATCCCTTATCCCAAGTATTCTATAGGACAAATCTTACTTTTGGAATTTAGGGGAAGGTTGAGTACCTTAAGAAGATGACTATTATCACATCCTTCCAACTTCCCCTTAAGGAATTGTCGGACATCCTTTTAGTTATTGCTAATCTCTTCCCAGGATTCAGGTTGTGAAGATGTTCGAGGTAGCCAACATTCAAACTCTTTGAGTCGGTCTTTGGAACCATTGACTTTTCACGATCCCTTTCTAAGATGGATTGAGAACTTTTTTGAGAGTATGACATGGCTTCATTTTGTCCCTCCCTCCTGCCTCCCTGAGCTATACTTTATGATTTCTGATGATAGAATACATTCTCTAACTCATGTTATTTTTGTTCTTAACTTATCACTATTTTGGTTTATGATGAAGCATAGAGGAATGTATTGTGAGACAATGATAGGATGGTTTCACCGGTTATTTTCCTACACCTAGTGCTCAACCAACAGGTAAGTAGAGGTAAGTAGGTAGGCATTTTCATTCATTGTATATACCATCTACATTTCATGCTAGAGAAGTTTTATTTCCATTTGTATATATGATTTCTTTCATTTTCTATACTATATATGAGCCAGGGGTGATATCACCACCCTAAATAATTACTAGTAATATTATGTTGAGATCAAGTAGGTCATAGGTTATTCCAGAGATGCCGAGTTTCTCATGCGCTCTACGGTGAGGACATGACCCTGAGTTGGAGCCATATGTTATCCCCTTATCCTGGGGATAACTAAGGATATTATGTCTTGAGGCCCATAGGTCCTAGACATGGAGTAATGGGATCCATATCGACTTGAGCATGGCCCTAGAGGTCCCATCCTTTTCTAGTTCAAATCTTCCACTTTGTTAGCAACAACAACATCCATCACATCATCTTGGTCCTACAACAAAAATGGATCTTGCCCCATGAGGTAATGAGTTAAGGTATCATGGTATGTGTCACTCTAATTCTCAAATTAATTGAATATGTGCATTTAATTATTTTTTATTCTAACATGTGCTTGGACCTTATTCTTTTCCACTTGACCACACCTAGGGGGAATGACAGGCTGCCCTAGTAAGTTGGTTCCCATAGGGTTTGAGTTTCCAGTAGGGGGATTCATGAAAGGTCATTGTCCATTCCCACCATACTTACCACTTTCCATATTTTTCCTACTCATCCATCCCATTACACTGGTCCGGGCAGTGGATTGGAAAAATATTTAAGGGTTATACCTTATCTTATGGGAAGAAGAGGATAAAGGCCAAGAGGGTAAAAGTAGCTAGAAAAATATAAAAGAAAAAATATTGAAACCTTGAGATGCTTGCTCAGGTATCCCCAAGAAGGAAATAAAAATATTCTCAGCAAGAAACATAGGGACCCATAAAAAATAATAAATCAAGACCTAGTTGGAGGATAAGGGGTCTCATCACGAGCCAACCTATTAGGTACATGGGAATGTAGAGGTATGAAACTATCAGCAATTGGTCACCACACGAGGGTAGTGGCTCTTGGTGGCTTAGACAAGAGAAAGGGGTCCTCATCACGAGCCAACCTTATCATTTGCGTTAAATGCTTTTGCATAACATTTCCACCACTAGTCACCACGCCAAGGCAGTGTCCCCCAACTAGTCTCTTGAAAGAAAAATAAATAAGAATAAAATATAAAAGGCATGAATTGACATGGAAAAATTTTCATCCATGACAAGGTGAAACTCACCCTCTTCAGAGGTACCCACAGGTGCACCATACATTTCCTTGCTGTCACTACACCCATTGCCCATACATCCCTTACCACCTCATACACTCACATGGCCTAAATTTGAATTCACCCAGGAACATTCCACATCCAATGAGCATTAGCCCAATAGGACATCCTATCATCCCATCCAAACTTGGCCTAGAAAATAGCATAACATCTTTGAGCACTTGTGCGGGTAAAATGGATTTCATGCAGATGTTTAAATAACTTGATGATTAGATGTGATTGACATTGCTATGATCCTTGTGACTTATGATCCCATGGAGGGCGTATTTTTTGATGTTGCAGGGCCACTCCAAATGAACATGTACATATAGGGAGATGATTAGTTCAAACCTCCATATTTCTAAGATTCTACTCGATGGATGCTGAGGCCCTAGCCATGGGCATTGACAAATTAGAGGATTTCACAGAGGGAGAGGAGGAGGTTTCACCAGGGACAGCTTGGTAGGCCTAGACCTAGGGGGGTTACTCCATTTTCACCATGATGTAGGCCTTGGAAGGCCCATGAGATCATGCAGGTCACCCATATAGTCACCCAACATTTTGGATGCTTTGGAGGCAATTGTGTGCCAAGTGGCATGTGTGGAAAGATCCTGAGACCCAAGGAGGCTTAACGTTTTTCTCCAGGAGGCCAAAATTTCCCTAAAAGGGCCTAACATCACCCTAAAAGTGCATGACACCACCTTTAAAACTTGTTTTAGGGTTTAATTATGACATTTAATGTAAAAAATGGATATTATGTGTAATAGGACATGTCGACCTTTTTGACCTAATTCTCGTCATTGAAACTCTATAAATAAGGCAAAAATCCCTTGTATTTTTCAGGATCTTTCACCCACACTTGTGAGGACTGAAATTTTCGCCCTCCTTAGGGTTTCTTGGCTGAAATTTTAGGCACACTTCTTGGAGGAGGCTTAATTTGATGTTTCTTGACATTTTTCTTGGTGGAAAATCTTCAACTAGGCTTATTGATAGATTATTCTTGGTGGATGTAAGTGAATTTATGCAATCCTTCTTTTCTTTGAATGGTTATGGTACATTTACTTTGCATTTATTCCAAGACTATGAAATTCCTAGTTTAAAATCCTAGGAGAACAAGCACATGTTATTGTCTTTGTCCTAACAATTTTCACCTACTAGATTGTGCTAGAAACCCTACCTTTGAAGCATTGTACTAGAGCCCTATCATTGCATCACTCTAGTGTCATTTGCTTCATCAATCCATTAGATGTTTCAAGCTTGAGTTAATGAAGAAGGAAAACTTCTAGGGCCTAGGATTACCTAATTCCTAGTAGTCATTTTCCTTCTAAGGCTTGTTGATTGAGGCCTTGTGTTACCAATGCCTCAATCATCATCCTTCTTGGTCCTTATCTCTTTCATTATAATTTGTTTCCTTCAATTTTTTCTACTGCAAGTGACTCCATTATCCCTAAAAGGAACTGATTGAGACCTTAGATTTTTTTGATTGATGAAACCAACCCTCAAATCTTTTACCTCAAGCAACCTACTAACATTTTCTAACCCTAGAATAGCTTAACCTACTAACAATATTGTTGTTGTTACTAAAGTAAGCTACAAACATTAATTGCAACATTAAAATATTCTAAAAGTAGTTGAAAAAGATGATTTAATCATTGTATTGTTTGCTTCAAACAAATGTTAGTATTATGATTTCAATGGTTAATGTTTCTTAGTAATATTTGAAGCTATTGCAAGGCATTTAATGTGAAGTATTGCCTTATAAATATTGCTATTATAATTTTTTGTTTACTTCATTATTATCATCCAATTGATTTTATTGAAAAATTCGATGGTTTTATGAAGTGCTAACCAACAAGTGTACTTGAAAATATATATAGTTTCTTGTTGTTTTGTTTCGATCAGGTACATTTTGACATATTATCTCTTCATTGGTTATAAAACTTGACTTTCTGATTAGTGGTGACTTGTGAGAGGGGATCGTAACATCCTTCTCTTGCGCACTGAGTGAACTTATTCTTTGAGGACACTTGCTCATAAGTGATCCAGATTTTATGCTATTAAAACATTGATTTTGATTATGAGGCGTTATGGGTCGATGACATGTTGTTTTAGTGCATTGACATAGACAGGTTCTATTGACTCAGTTTTACTGAGTGTGTAGGATCTTGGACCTCGAGGATGCAGAGGCATCGATGGAACCCCTTGGACTCCGGATCGATTCGGGGAGTGTACCATTGGGGTTTGATTGTTTTATATGTGATATTAGTGCATCTGATTAGATGATATGATATGGAGATATTCTGACATGATTCGTTGATGATGCAAGCTGATGATAGCTTGCCGACCAAACTCACATGTGGAGTAAAGGGGTCGCGCATGACTACCAGAGAGGTTGAGGGAGAGGTGTGGATAGCAACCCTGCCACATCCTACTAGCACTCCCGCTGTGGCTCGAACTGTAGGCTAACAATTACCTAGTTCGAGAGGACCCACGATGTCGTGAGGGTAGACTGCGACAGTCGCTCATGATGATTCTAAGAGGTGCGCAATAAGGCAGGGGGCCTTATTCCTTAGAGGCCCTTAGTCTCCCACAAGTTCACCTGGCGGAGTATTGACTCCAAGGGTTTTTGATGTTTACCAAGTCAGTCAAGAGGTGAGTGGCACCATTGGAGCATGTGGTGCATCCTTAAGGGCACGTCGCACAAAAAAAATGGAAGGAGGCGAGTGGCACCCTTGGAGCACGTAGTGCGTCTTGAAGGGCATGTTAAGCAAGGGAACATATGAGACGAGTGACACCCTTGGAGAACCTAGTGCATCCTGAAGGGCACGTCGCATTGTTAATGATAATTGAATGAACCTAGATGACCTTAGGACGAATAATGTGATAAGAAATTTTTAAAACAATTTCCCTAATAAAATGTTTCCCAACACGAAAATTTAAGGTCTAGGTATAAATTATGCTAGTGGTAAAATTTTATCTATTTAATATATATATATATAACAAAAATAAAAACAAAATAAATAATAAATATAATCTTCGTTAAATCTTGTAACAAGAAGGGAGTAAGCAATTTAATTGATTCATAAAAATGTGTTGGAATAAAATTAAAAAAAGGGAATTAATTGTTTGATTATTTTATGATAATTTAAATTTTATTAATTAAAAAGGGAAATGGGAAAAAAGTTAATTTATACAACTGCCAATTTGAGTTCTAAATGAAAAGGGGAAAGAGGGAAATCTAAAATATTTAGGAAACTAGGAAAAGTGGGAAACATAAAAAGAAAAGGGAAACACAAGGGGAAAAGAAGAAAGTTAAACTTAGTAAGGGTATCTAGCATTTAAGAGCTTTCTAATTTAAACTGAACTAGAAGTTTAATAAAGGGGAAAGTCATTAAAACCTGTAAGAGAATTTGGGGACACCTAGGAGCGATTCTAGGAGTGACTCTAGGTGGGTGAGGGAAATAAGTATAATTAATTAATTAAAGAAATTAATTTATGGATGAATGGAGGGGATGTGTCACACTTGTACAAGGAGGAATTTTTAGGATTTAATTTAAAAAAAAACTTTAATTAAATGAGATTTTAGGCAAGTAAGGGACTTCGAAAATCTATATAATGAAGGGAGGAGAAGGATGATGGATCTCTTCTGTTTGCGTAACATTACACTAGAGAAATCTATACTTGACGGACTTAGCTTGTGGGACACCTAGATTGGTGAGGAGTGGTAGCTCGGCCTTGCGAGGCGAGCTAGGAGCTAGTTGAATCTCTAATAGTGTGCGTGGCCCTTTGCGGCTCGAGGAGCTAAGGGGGAAGAAGAGTACCCCTGGTGTTGGCTGGGAGGTACCAGTGAAGTCTCATTGGTCAACAAGTGGGAGTTGCATGGAGTGCACGGGACATTAACTCAGAGTGGGTGATTGGGCAACAATACGTCGTATTTATTTCACATGGTAGAATGTTAGTATGAATTATGTTTTCAGTTATGTATGCTTATATCAAGTAAAAAAGTTAGTCATAACATTCTAGTTGATGACTGAATTTCCCATAGCCTTAGTTGTATGATTGATTGATTTCCCATGGCCTTCGATTCCCAACATGTCTTGATCGTCCTGTGGTTTTGATTGTGTTGATTACAGCCTACCTTGCCTTTGTCCCTATCTCATCAGTCTGTTCTTGAGAAATCAGCCAAGAGCCTGATCTACGGTCGTCGCTTCGACGTTAATAGACCTATGGATCTCAACACCCTGCTTTTTTGTGCATGGATGATGGGCGAAGGATGTTCTTGTCAACCGTCCACCCTTGATGCCAGTCCTTGGATGATGGTTCGCCTTGCGCCTCAATGCATTTATTTAACCCTACAATGTGATTGTTGGTGAAGTTTATCCTTGAAATCAACATGCTTATATCTTGTCGTTATCTTGATTTTACCCCGTTGTTATATCTTGATGGATCATTTTTGACCCTGCATTTGTTATTCTTGGACAATTTATAACTTTGCGTTTTGTATTGATGGACAAATTTTAACCTTGTGTTTTTATTCTTGGATAAAGTATAATTTGCGTTGGATTGGTGTCCTGATAATGTAAAATATTTAATCTCAGTCTGCATTTTTTTTATAAATTGGTATCTGGACTGTAGAAGATTTAGTTTCACTATGCGTTTTTTTTTTTGGGCATCCGAGAAATAGAAAAACCCTTTAATCTCTAAGTCTACGTTTTATAATTGGTACACTGGAATTGGATACATTTGTGTTATTTCTTAGTCTCCGTTGGTTGGTATCTTAGCCGTGGACAAATGAATTAATTTCCTTTCTAGGTTTGTGGGGATACTGGGAAATGAAAAACAAAAAATAAACGTCCTTGTTATCTTGGCCTGCGTTTTTTCTTGTATTGTGATTTTCATTCTTTAATTCAATGAAAAACATTTCTTTTATATCCCTACTTGCGTTGTTTGGTAACCCAGGCAAATGAAAATGATTTTACAACTCCTTGTTGTTACCACGATTTTAATTCCTTGTGTTCTGCAATTTGCTTGAATTATAACTTTGCATCCCT
This sequence comes from Picea engelmannii, assembly GCA_009831015.1. Classification (NCBI taxonomy): domain Eukaryota; kingdom Viridiplantae; phylum Streptophyta; class Pinopsida; order Pinales; family Pinaceae; genus Picea; species Picea engelmannii. The sequence continues at coordinate 7,453 of ML788511.1, read as the reverse complement.
ACTTTTTCCATGGTTCATCACCACGAATTAAATACTCAGCCTTTTATTCCCACTATTTGACTGTTGCGGATTTTCTTTTATTACACAGGATTATATTATTTTACCAGACTTAACGCCCACGAATTGTGGATCCCAACCATTTTCTGAGTTGCTGTTAACGCCCACGTTTTTTCTTGAAAAAATGGACTGAGATGTTGTAGAAATCACCCACAAATTTATCCTTTAAATCATAAATTTACTTGTTGTAAATTGACCAATTTTTAGTTTAAAAACTTGTCTATGTTTTCCTATTGAAGGCCTACGAATTTGCCATTCAATGCATGGCTGAGGTTGTTGTAAATGCCCATGGTTTTTCCCAACAAATATTGACTGTAATTGCAGTAGCGCCCTTGATTTTTGTTGTTTAAACTGTTGAATGTGTTCCACATTAATTAACCACGAAATTGCCATGATTTAGATTACTGCTTTTCCTGTTATCCACCCCAAATTCGCCACCAATTGTGGGTTGCGTTTGCGGTTGAAAGACCTCGAGTTTACCTCAATTGTTGACTGCCCCTTTAACCTAGAAACGACAATAATGCCTACAATGATGTCTTGGGTCCATTAATTGCCTTGTTATTGCTGGATTCATTGTTATGCATTAGTCGTATTAAACACCAAAACAATTGCTACTGCAAGGGTAATGGCCGACCATTTCCTTTTGTTGTTAATTGCCATGTTAATTGCAACACTAAATGCTATATTACTTGCCTTATTAATATCTGGAACAATTGCTACAGAAATGTTAATGGTCAATAGATTCATTCTTATTGATTAAATGCCACAACGAGTTAAATGGTTAACAGTTAGATAAATCACCTGGTTATTTCTAAATTAATTGTTATGTTATTCATTATGTTAATTTCCTTGTTAACTGCCATATTAATTGTTACATAACTACTATGTTATTTTCCTTGATAAAATGCTACAACGATGTTAATAGTAAGCAGTTTCCTTCTCGATGTTAATTGTTAGTTTGGTTAGTATAGCTAGATTACATGTTGAGATTTATTTGTTCATAAGTGTTAAATGATAACATTCTACCTTAAGATTGTCAATGTTGTTATTTAAGTTAATGACTAGTTGTAACTTAGACGTGCCCCGTCTAGAATGGAAACTCGTGTTAAAACAGATTGTAATCATTGACTAGTTAGACTGGGGGATTGGTTGGGTTGTGGATGATGTCGGAATTTTGGCTTGCGTCATCCCTTGTCTTCGTTTTGGAGCTTCATCGACCTATGGTTGGGGTATGGGGGTGGTTTCTTCTTAGTATTAGGTTCCTAGCACATTGGATTATCTAGATCCCTTGATCCAGATAGGATGTGTTGCACCAAGGTTGTTGACGCATCTATCACCTGGGAACGACATGATTCCTAATGAGGGGATCATGACGTGCCCTGGGGGATAGTGGAAAACAAGATCTTGGCTAGAGTAGGTGGTTTTGTGTGAGTGCTGACAAGCGTGCAAGTTGCTCTTGGCGCAAGGGCCAAATGCCTTTAGGCGTTAGGTCCATGCGCCTTGAGGTTCTATTCTTATTCATCTAGGGCATGATGTCAAGATGGGAATGTTGTCCCATAGCTTATAGGCGTGGTCACATTTGCGTTCGAAGGGAAGTTGTCCTCCTTGTTATTTGTGCATGTTATGTCAGTTGTCTTGAGCCTGTGTGTGGTGTCATAGTAACCCGTTGCCTGAACTGTGTTTTTCCGTTTGTCATCAGTGGTGTGGTTAAACCATTGTTGTCATCGCCTCTTACCTCTTAACCCCTAAAAACAAAAACAAAACAAAAAAAATAACTTGTCGTAATGATGGGGCCATTACATATGGTATCAGAGCCAGTTCAACCCGCGACTAGGGATCGCTACGGCTTTCGTTGATATGATTTGATTATAATGTTGCTAATTGAGTTAACTTGTATGCGTGTAGGTAATCATGGTTAGAGGATGCCATGGAGGAAGCTGACGAGGTGCTAGGGGACGAGGCGTGATGCCTCTAGTAGCTTCCACGCCTAAGGAGTCTAACCCCCAGGGAGATGAACAAGTTGTTAGGCAGGAGTAGATAGTAGTTGCTGATGTGGTCAGAATGATGAGATATTTTCAGCGCATGTCTGAGGCATTGATCAGTCGTTTGGACAAAGATGAGGCCAGAGCACTGGCACCCCCTGAGATTCCACCACACACTCCGGTTATTACTTGTAGCATTCACTGTGAGCTTGAGAAGGTCAAATTTCCAGAGTTCTTTGGTGCCCCAGACAACGCAGCCACCGAGGCATGGTTGGAGAATATGGTGATGTGCTTTGCACGTCACGACTATACCTCCAACATGAAGGTCTGCATGGAGGCATTTCAACTAAAGGGGAGCACTCTTTTATGATGGAATACGCTCTTGACACAACTAAACATGGTCGTCGAAGATGTGTCGTGGGAACTGTTCGAGGAATGGTTTTGAGAGAGGTACCTATTAGAGGAATTCATTGAGCGTCAGCTCAATGAATTCAACGCCTTATGACAGGGCAGTCGTACGGTGCCCAAGTATGAGGGCCGATTTATGGAGTTGATCCGGTATGCTCCACATCTTAACACTGAGAAACTTAAGGTCAACAGGTTCATATTCAACTTTAATGGAAGATTACGTGCAAAGGTTAGGATTCTGATGCCTCAAACCTTGCACGATGCCGTACAGAAGGCCCTCATAGTAGAGGAGGAGATTATTAGCAGGGGTTAGAGCAGGACTCCAGCGAGACCAGCAGGGTAGGTGTCATCGGGTGCACAACATCATTAGACACAAACTAGACATATGCCAGGATATCGTGGCTTCCAGAGGGGATCCACATTCACTACACCTCGGTGACCGACGCCTCAGTAGTGGACACCTTATTAGGGACCACAACATCAGTAGCAGTGTCGATCGCAATAGCAATAGTTTAGGCCTGTTCAGCAAAACATACTAGGATTCTAGGCCGGTGGACCATCATCTTCTACTTTGGGTACTAGGAGTACTGGATCGAAGAAGGGGTGTTGGACATGTGGGGAGCCACACTACCAGCGTGACTACCCAGTGGAGAGGAATAGTGCGTCCAGATCAGCTGGACCCACTACCATGGGAGATATGGGAAAGGGCCATCGGATTCATGCAGCGGTGAATAATCGCCAGGCAGAGCATCAGTTGATTGTACCCAAGACGATAGGTACCATCATTGACCATATCCTTAGTATTTTGATAGATCTCGGTGCTACCGAGAGTTTCATTTCTAGTGTAGCGCTAAAAAGGATTAAGGTAAAGGAAGTCGAATAGGACAAGTTTAGCTTCGTAGAGATGGCTTCAAGAGCCAAACAGAAGGTTGAAGGAAAGGTTACGATTTGTTCTCTTAACCTAGGAGAGTTTGTCACCAGGGCCAACCTGTACGTCATGATCTTAGGATCTTATGACGTTGTGATTGGTATGGACTGGTTGGAATCACATGAGGCGATACTCAACTGTAAGACGAAATGGTTGAGCTTGGTCGATGATGAGGGACAAAGATGAGTGACTGTAGGTTGGAACCAGGGTGTTTCCCTGAGGTTCATCTCTTCCTTGTAGCTACGTAAGAGCATGTGTAAGAGGTGTAATATTTATGTGATCCTTGTGTTAAACAAGAAGGGAGTAGCGGAAGGTCTAGAAAACCTTCCGGTGGTGAGAGATTTTGTAGACGTATTTTCAGAGGAGTTACCTGGGATGCTGCCAGAGAGGGAATTGGAGTTTACTATAGACTTCAAACCGGGGACTGAACTGATAGCTAGAATACCTTATCGGATGTTGACCCCAGAGTTACAGAAGTTGAGAATGCAACTGAAGGAGTTGCTAGACCTAGGACTGATACGTCCAATTGTGTCACCTTGGGGTGTGGTGGTTATTTTCATACAAAAGAAAGATCAGTCATGGAGGCTCTGCATTGACTACCATCAATTGAACAAGGCCATGATTAAGAATCAATATCCATTGTCAAGGATTGATGATTTGTTCGATCAGATGAAGGGTGCGATGGTGTTCTCAAATATCGATTTACGATCAGGGTATCACTAGTTACGGATTAAGGAGGATGATGTCCCTAAGACTGCCTTTAAGATGAGGTTTGGACATTACAAGTTTACTGTTTTACCATTTGGATTGACAAACGCCCTAGGGGTATTTATGAGCTTGATGAATGGGGTGTTCCGTGAGTATTTGGACAAGTTCGTCCAAGTATTCATTGATGATATTTTAATTTACTCTTGGATGATGGAGGAGCATGAAAAGCACTTACGCTTGGTACTATAGTGTTTCAAGAGCACAAATTGTATGGGAATTTTTCCAAATGCTCATTTTATCAATCGAAGATTCACTACTTAGGGCATGTCATGTCCGACGAAGCATCGCTGTTGATCCAACCAAGGTCGAGGCTATTATGGAATGGCCTATGCCAATGAACGTCATGGAAGTACATAGCTTCATGGGTATAGTAGGATACTATCGGCGGTTTATTGAGGGATTTTTGAAGATAGAAAATCTGATCACGGAATTGCAGAAGAAAAACAAGAAGTTTGTTTGGACCAAGAAATGCACGGAAGAATATCAGAGGCTCAAGGAGTTGTTAACAACAACATTGATACTAAGGGTCCATGACATGGACACAGACTTCCTGGTATGCACTAACGCATCCAAGGAAGGCTTAGGAAGAGTATTGATGCAAGACAATCGAGTGATTGCTTACATATCGAGGAAACTAAGAAGGCATGAGGAGAACTATGCGACACACAATTTGGAGTTGTTACCCATTGTTTATGCCTTGAAAGTTTGGAGACACTACCTTGTTGGATGAAAATTTGAACTAAAGACTTACCACTATGGGCTACAACACATCTTTACGCAAAGAGACCTAAACATGCGACAACGACGTTGGGCATAATTGCTTAATGAGTACGACTTTAAGATTACTTACATAAAAGGAACAATGAACTGAGTGGCAGATGCATTGAGTCGGAGACCACACATATTTTCGGTGTTGCCTCTTCGGACTAATCTACGTGAAAGGGTTATAACTTTACAGTGTGATGATGACTGGTAGAAAGAGGTCGAGGGTTTTATCGGACAAAACACTATGATGGTACCAAGATTTGAAGGATTTACATTTGACGACAATGGTTTATTGAGGTTTAAAAATTGGATTTACGTACCACCGAACAAAGAGTTGAGGAGATTGATACTAAGCGAGGCTCATAGAGAAGTTTACATGGCTCACCCGAGAGTCATGAAGATGAGGGAACACTTTAAGACCTTATTCTTCTGGAAGGGACTGAAGGCATAAATAGTCAACTATGTGGCCAGATGTCTAGAATGTCAGCAGGTAAAGGATGAACGTAGACACCTAGCAGGATTATTATAGCCACACGCTATTCCAGAATCAAAATGGGAGGTTATTTTGATGGATTTTATTGTGGGATTTCCACTGACGAAAAGGAGACATGACTCGATTTTCATAGTAGTAGACACTCTGACAAAGAGTGCTCACTTTATTCTTGTGCGTACGAGTTATTAGGCACTCGACATAGCTAGAGTTTTCATCAGTGATATTGTGAGGCTGCATGGCGTGCCTAAGAGGATTATATCCGATTGTGTATCGGTGTTTACTGGACGATTTTGGATGAGTTTCCAATAGGCCTTGGGAACCCAGCTTAACTTCAGTATTGCGTATCACCTAGAGAATGACAGCCAGATTGAACGAATGAATCATACCTTGGAAGACATCTTGCGCATGTACGTAATGGACCAACAAAAGAGTTGGGAAGAATTCTTTCCACTGGTGGAATTTGCTTATAACAACCGTTACGAGAGAACCACTAAGATGGTGCCTTTCGAGTTTTTTTATGGGAGACCATGTCTGACACCTTTGAGTTGTGATCAGCTTGAGGATAGGGTCCTGGTGGAACCTGAAGCGATCCAAGAAATGGAAGAGAAAATGAAAATAATAAGACAAAGGATTAAAGAAGCTCAATATCGACAAAAGAGTTATGTCTATGTGCATCGTGTTGACCGTAGGTATGAGGTCAACGATCGAGTCTTCTTGCAGGTTAAACCGCATATGAGTTCGATCAGGTTTGGAAAGGGAGCTAAACTCTCTCCTAGATCCGTGGGACCTTTCGATATTGTGGAGAGAAAGGGGCCCGTGGCCTATCGAATAGCCTTGCCTGATTGTTTGAGGCATATGCATGATGTTTTCATGTATTTGTTTTGAGACATTATATTAGTGATCCTACACATGTTATTGACATGAGTTCCTTGTAGGTATCAGATGAGGGGGTGCTCATGGCTGAGCTGATCCGCATCTTGGATCATCACATTCGACAACTATGGCATCGAATGATAGAGCAGGTCAAGGTCCAGTGGAACAACTATAGTCCACCCTCGACAACCTGGGAGAATGCATATGAGATGCGCCAACAATTTCCATTTTTGTTTGATAGATAGGGTTATGATACTGTGGTACACTTTATTCAACATTTATACTGTGAAAATTTGGGACGAAGTTTAGACCAAGAGGGGGTGTATGTAACATCCCGCTCTTGCACGCTGAGCAGACTTATTCTTTGAGAACAATTTCTCGCAAGTGATCCAGATTTTATGCTATTAAAACATTGATTTTGATTATGAGGTGTTATGGGTCGATGACATGTTGTTTTACTACATTGGCATAGACAGGTGCTATTGACTTGGTTTTATTGAGTGTGCAGGATCTTGGACCTTGAGGATGCAGGGGCATCGATGGAACCCCTTGGAATTCGGATCGAGTTGGGGAGTGTACCATTGGGGTTTGATTGTTTTATATGTGATATTAGTGCATATGATTAGATGATATGATATGGATATATTCTGACATGATTTTTTGATGATGCAGGATGACGATAGCTTGCCGAACAGACTCACATGTGGAGTAAAGGGGTCATGCATGACTACTAGAGAGGTTGAGGGAGAGGTGTGGATAACAGCTCTACCACAGCCTACTAGCACTCCTACCGTGGCTTGAACTGTAGGTTAACGGTTACCTAGTTCGAGAGGACCCACGATACCATGAGGGAAGACTGCGACAGTCGCTCACGATGATTCTAAGGAACACGCAATAAGGCGGGGACCTTATTCCTTAGAGGCCCTTAGTCTCCCACAAGTTCACCTGACAGAGTATTGACTCCAAGGGTTTTTGATGTCTACCAAGTCAGTCCAGAGGCGAGTGGCACCCTTGGAGCACATGGTGCATCCTGAAGGTCACGTCGTGTAAGAAAAATGGAAGGAGGCGAGTGGCACCCTTGGAGCACGTAGTGCGTCCTGAAGGGAATGTCGTGCAAGGGAACATGTGAGGCAAGTGGCACCCTTGGAGCACCTAGTGCGTCCTGAAGGGCACATCGTG
>ML788510.1:233446-244823 GCA_009831015.1 Picea engelmannii | reverse complement strand
CAGGAGAAATCTCTAGGGCAGAGAGCTCCTTTTGGAATGCAGAGTTATTTGGAGAACCAGGAATGGAATTATACACAGTGACATGTTTCTTAATATCATGAGATTCATTACGGTCATTTCTTTCACTATGTTCTCCTTTTTGTCATTCAATCTATCTGTTCTTTTATTGACTGAGTTAAAATCTGTCTGGAATTCATTTTATATGATCCTTTCACTCAGTTAATAAGAGTTTTGTTTCCAATGGTGACTGGTCATAATTCACTCCAGATAAGTGCTCTGTATTTAGCCATCAGCCTTCAGTTTTTTCTTCCAAAGTCATAGTGGAAATTCATCCCTGATAGATGCTTTCACTGTGATGGCCCTTTCCTTTCTTTTTCTGCTATTAAATCATGATTATCTATAGTTGAAAGAAATACTTACTTTGCCTCATTTTATGCAAGTAATTTGATCCCTGTTATGATCTCCTTTCTGTGATTTTCACTTGACTCCATGCCCAATGGACTGTTTTCCTGGATCAACCCCCAACCTGATTAAACATCTTTTCTAATAAGAAATCTGGCCTTCTTACTGTAATCATTGAATATTCCTGAGTAAAGAGCCCTTGGCTATTTAGAGAACTGTCTCTGAGTGTATTAGGTCAGAAGTGCACTCAAAATCAATTTTCAGGGTTTGGTTTGCTGCAACCCAAGTCAAGTTCTGGACAATAAATAACTTTTTCTTTTTAAAATGTGCTAAGGTTTGGCTCTATTACAGCCTAGAGTCAACTCTTGAGACAACACAGTGTTTATTCATATACCTAAAGAAAAGAGAAACAAGATGGACCCTTCATGAAAGAAGGGAATATTTGTGGGATACTGTGACGTCTCCAAGGCCTCAGAATCTATATACCAGGTCACCATCACATTGAGATCAGCAGGGATGTGACCTTTGATGAAGATGCAATGCTCAAGAAATCTAAACAATTCCATCTTGAAGAAGTATATGAAGAGGAAATCGTAATCCCCAGTACTGCAATGAGTGAGGTTCCTAGAGTGGCAGAACCAGTGAGGGAAGTCATAACTTCCCCTGATGAGGAACTTCTAGAAGAACATGATATAGTAGAAGTAAAATAACCTCCTCATATGACGACCCTCCATAAAAGAAATCCATCTTGGGCTAGAGAGCTTATTCAAGATGGAGAGAAGTACGGTGTTCCCCAAGGAACTACGAGACAGGTGAAAAGACCAAAGCCATTCTCCAGTTATATGACTTTGATGTGTGATCTCCTAGAAGAGGAGCCTACTTGATTTGAAGAATCCATTCAGAGGAAAGAATGGGAAGATGCCATGACAGAGGAATACCAATCCATAATGAAGAACAAAGTATGGGAAATAGTTCCCAGATCGAAGAATAAAGATGTGGTATCCTCCAGATGGCTCTTCAAAATAAAACATGCTGCTGAAGGAAGTATTGAGAAGTATAAAGAAAGATTTGTCGCTCGTGGATTTTCCTAGAAGGAAGGCATTGACTATGAAGAGACATTCGCTCCTGTGGCCAGATACACTTTGATCAGAACCATCATAGCTCTTGCAGCTAAGATGAAGTGGAAGCTGCACCAGATGGATGTGAAGACAACTTTCCTAAACAGTGTCATCGAAGAGGAAGTGTATATAGAGCAACCTCAAGGATTTGAGGTTGAAGACATGAAGTCTCATGTTTGCAGATTGAAGAAAGTCTTATACGGATTGAAGCAAGCTCCTAGATCTTGGTATGGCCGTATAGACAATTTTTTGATGAGCTTAGGCTTTACCAAGAGTAAAGAAGACTCTAACCTCTACTTCAAGATCATGAACAATGAGCCAGTAATCTTACTGCTATATGTGGATGAATTATTCTTAACTTGAGAAGAAAAGATCATCACTGAATGTAAAAAGAGACTTGCCTAGTAATTTGAAATGAAATACCTTGGCCTAATGCATTATTTCTTAGGTCTTGAGGTATGGCAGAGTCATGAGAGGATCTTCCTTAACCAAGGGAAGTACATGGTCGAAATCTTGAAGAGATTCGAGATGTTGGAATGCAAGCCCATGAATACACCCATGGAAGCGAAGCTGAAGCCGTTGGTCGATACTTCGTTAGAGTTGATTGATGCCACACTGTACAGACAGATTATTGGATCGCTGATGTACCTGAAGAACACCAGACCAGAGATTTGTTTTGCCATGAACACCTTGAGTCAGTTTCTGGTAGAACCCAGACGTGTTCACCTAGTGGCTGCAAAACATGTGATGAGGTACCTTAAAGGTACAATAGATTGTGGTCTCAGTTATGATGGAGATCATGATTTCACATTGAGTGGATATGCTGATGCAAATTGGGCAGGAAGTGTTTCTGATAGAAGAATCACTTTAGGATGATGTTTCAGTTTGGGATCAACTATAATCTCATGGCAGAGTAGGAAGCAATCTAGTATTAATCTCAGCACAATGGAAGCATAATACATTGCTGCATGTTCTGCCAGCTGCGAAGCTATATGGCTTCGAAAGTTGTTGACCGACCTATTTGACTTAGAGATGAGACCAACCTTGATTCTATGTGACAACTAGAGCTGCATAAAGATGAAATATAATCATGTATTCCACGACAGGTTGAAGCACATAGAGATCCGTTATCATTACATCCGTGACATGGTGCAGAGAGGAGCCTTAAAACTCCATTACATTAGCACAAATGAACATGTTGTTGATGTATTGACCAAGCTAATATCTCATATAAATTTTAAGTACTTTCAAGATAAGCTTGGTATAGTCCGAAAGGACCCTCCTCGAAAGGGGGAGTAGATGCTGTGATGAGACATCTCTTGCTTCCGACCTGATGGTTGTGACGTAAATCAAGATGATGTGATATGACTAGCACTGTGCTTCCAATTGGATAGTTATGACGTAAAACCAGTCTAGTATCCTGCTTCCGACCTGATGGTTGTGATGTAAAGTAGGATGAGTACCTTGCTTCTGACCTGATGGTTGTGACGTAAAACAAGATGATGTGTGACTAGTACTATGCTTTCGGCTGTATAGCTACGACGTAAAGCAAGTCTAGTTCCCTGCTTCCAACCTGATGGTTGTGACGTAAAGCAGGATGTGTACCTTGCTTCCGACCTGATGGTTGTGACGTAAAGCAAGATGATATGATGATACTAGCACTGAGCTTCTAGCTGGATAGATGTGACGTAAAGCCAGTCTAGTATCCTACTTTCGACCTGATGGTTGTGACGTAAAGCAAGATGAGTATCTTGCTTCCAACTTGAGTGCTGTGATGTAAAGCAAGACGATGAGATGAGACTAGTACTGTGCTTCCAGCTTGATAGCTGTGACGTAAATCCAGTCTAGTATCTTGCTTCCAGCCTGAGTGCTATGACGTAAAGCAAGACATTGAGATGAGACGAGTACTGAGCTTCCAGCTTGACAACTGTGACGTAAAGCCAGTCTTGTATTATGATGAGCCAACCTTGTATTGTGATGATGATGATGTATTAGTTTTTATACTAATACATATTGATGCAGATGATGATGGCATTCCTTTGAGAATGACGATGCTGCCGATGAAGAAAACTTTCGATGATTTATAGATATGCCAGTCAATGTTCCAAGATGATATTGATGATGCTGTCCTCTCACCCACTTGATGCTGTTGATGATGTTGTCCTCTCTCTCTCGCATGATGCTGTTGAAGAATACCCTTCTTGTTAAGGGTGAGTGTTGAAATAATGTAACTGCAAATAGTATTCTTATTATTATTTGATATATTATTCATTGGATCAATCCCCATTGTGGATTGATTATGTCGGCTATTGTAATAGGACCAAATCCCCTTTTGCGGATTGGTCAAATGATAATTATAATAGGAAGAATAAGAAGTCGGCCCCAACATATATTAAAGAGGCCCCAGAACATAATAAAGGTGGTTATAACCACCCAGTTGGAGAAGTCGGCCCTGCCATTGAAGAGACACTTCACACGTGCCAGTCTTGTATAAATAAGGAGGCTAGCGCCTCACTTAGACACACAACTCACTTGCTCATTTCGTGAGACAAGTTTCGGATCTGCAGTTAGAGAAGGAGAGAGAGTGGCGCATATCTGGGAGAGGATCTTCTGTATTAGTTTAATATATCTCTTGGCATTGTATTGACTATCTATAATAAGGAAGTTTTGCTGGGTTTTCTTCCCCTAGAGGGTTTCCCAAGATAAATGTTGTGTCTCTTGTGATAGTGTATTTCTCAGTGATCTTATATTATGATATTGTTATCTAATATGCAAAGAACTATAATAATGTCTTAAAAATTAACAATAACATGCATAATTACTAATAAAACTTGGAAGAAAGGATTTACATATATCATCTTCAGGGGAAAAATTCCATGTGGTGGGACCATCTAAAGTAGGGAAAGCATATTTAGGAGAAAATAATTTCTTGGAAACAATTCAAAAAATACTTCTAGCAAAAATACTTTTAAAAACATTACTATGACAAGGAGATGCAACAATTTTTTGATCTCATGCTAGAAAACATGACTATGGAGGAGTATGAGAGGAAATTCTTGGAGCTTCTGAGGTATGTGGAATTCATCAAGGACGAGAAAGTGAAAATGTAGAGGTTCTTGAGTGGGATACCATCACTCTACACAGATAAAATCTAGTTTGATGAGCCTAATACCTTGGATGAATATATGAGGAAGGCCAAATACTTGTAGGATAAAAACAAGAGTAGGCCAAAAAGCCCGGGATGATAAGAATAGAGACAAGGCAGATCAAAGAAATAAAATATTCAATCCTCCCTTCATCATAAACAAATCTCAAGAATATCGACAAGGGAATCCAACATAAGTCGAACCTAAAATGATAGATTCCTTGGGGAAGATTCCATGACAACAACCCATAAAGTGTTGGGGATGAGAAGGAGACCAAATGTATAAATATTTTTATTACAAGGGAGATAGGATAAGATATATTCATAACATCTAGGAAGATGATAAAGTGGAGGACGTGGGTATGAGCATGTCGAGGATTTATGCAACCTTGGACAACAAACAAGCAAACTACCAAATCCCACATGATTGAGGCAGAACGTAAGATTGCTAATCAACCCATAACTATTTTGATTGATTTTAGAGCTAGTCATAACTATATAGATCCAAATATAGTTGAAAGGTTTAAATTGAAGAGATGTTAACATGGAAATTCTTGGTTGGTTTAGCTAGCTACTAGAACCAATAGGAAAATCAGTTAACTTGACAAGGATTTCTCAATGAACATGAATGGATTCAACACTAGGTAATATTTGGACATCATACCACTTGGTTCATATGATTTCTTGATTCGTATGGATTGGTTAGAAAAGCATTGTGTTATCCTAGATTGCTACAACATGGTGTTCACATTCCTTGATGAGGAAATGAATTCAAGGATGGTGCAAGGTATTCCAAGACCTATATTTGTCAGAGAGATTTTAGCATTGCATCTGAAAATAAGTTTTAGGAAAGGGTGACAAATATATGCATCCCATATGGAAGAGCCAACAAAGGATAATGAGCCAAATCTGGAAGAATATACAGTCTTCAAGGAATATGAAGATGTGTTTGGGGAATTTCCAGGATTTTCACTAAAGAGAGACATTGACTTCTCTATTGACTTAATTCTTGGAGCTTCCCCAGTGTCCAAGAATCCATATAGAATGGGCACACTGGAGATGAAAGTGTTGCATATGTAGCTAGAATAATTATTAAAGAACGTGTACATGTGCCTGAGTGTATCACCTTTGGGTGCTTCAGTGCTCTTTATGAAGAAAAATGATGGAACTATGAGGTTGTGTATTGACTTAGACAATTGAATAAGGTTACGGTGAAGAACATGTATCCTCTACCATGGATCTATGATCTTTTTGATCAATTGAAAGGAGAAAGGATATTTTCGAAGATTGACTTGAGGTCAGGTTACTATCAGAGGAGAATCCGAGAAGAAGATGCTGGATACCTAATGCTCATGGTTATGGTATTTTGTAAATAGTTTTGTAAATATTATTTAGGAGAAATATGAAGAGTCATAGGTAAATAGGAAGATTCATTCAGACCTCTTGGAATATTGAACCAAAGGTCGCCTCACTTTGTATTTATGAATGTCTCATGTTAATGCAAATCGTCAAGTGTGGACTTAATTATTCCTATGCCTATACCTATCCTGAAAGTGGTATCAAAGCATGTTTTAACTCCATGATTTCATGTAGAAACACCTTTGTAGGTCTTTCTCCCACATAAGAAATGCCTCTACAAGTCTATCTTCCTTCTCTCTACTTGGTAAGATGTTCCATCTCCTGCCTCATCTCTAAATAACTTGTCACATTCATCTTCATCTTCAATGTTATTCCCTTCCATTGCATATTCTTTGTAAATTAAACAATCATTGCATATTCTCTGGAAAGTCGACCATTTCATATTCGCCGAGAAGCCATATATTGTGATGGTATATGCATCTTAAGCCAACCATTATGCTGGTATACACATATTTGTGTGCTCCATAACTATCGTTCCTTACATAATCATTTTTGTCTCTATGATTATTATCCTCAAAGAATTGAATTCTAGAATTTATTTCTAGGTTCTCGCTAGGGTTTGTGTTCTTGCAGAGGGAGAATCATGCTTCAAATATTAGAGATTGTCTGAGCCCAGAATAGTTCAAATTCTCTTTTTAGGCCCTGACAATGGAATTGCCGTTATTTATTTTATATTGATGTATATTGAGAAAGAAAGAACGACAATGATTGTGATATCCCTGCAATCAGATATACACATTCTCATGATATCCCTACAACTTGAAGTACTTATTTGGGAAATATCATATGCAATAGGATATGATAATTCTTTCTAGTGACTTGTGAAGGTACTCTAGTATCATAGAGCACAACATATCTTTCTAGCAACTATGTCATTGCAAGCATATCAGTTTCCCAAAAAAATTGCTAGGAAACATAGTGCACAAAAAGTATTTCAAGAACCCATCTCATTGTAAGCATAACAGTCTCCTGGAAAATTTGCTTCACAATTTCTTCAAAGAATAACAAGATCCATGTGATTTATTTCTTGTTGTAGATATTCAAAATTATCGTCACCATCATGTTATTCCTCCATATGGGGTTCCAAAAGAAGCAGGTAAAACATCACAACAACCATTAACATTGTCATTCCAAGAGTCTTCAAGCTAAATGCAGAGAAAAGTGGATTCAATTCAATATTATAATTTTTGACACTAGATGCATAATCATAAGTGGGATCCCTATAAGCATTTCCCTAATGTTACATGTGACCATAAAATTAAAAAAAATCCATGGTTTCTGTGATTCTTTTAATAATCTTTTCTTGCATTTGATGATGAGATGTTGACGCTACAAGTGGACATGACAGGCGATTAATGAAGAGAGAAGAACGAGGTGGTTAGAACACTCAAAGGGAAACACAATCACAATCCAACGATCTCTATCATGTCAAGCATAGACACAACAATCACAATGGATTCTCAGGCCTTTTTCTCCGCAAAATCCATTCCAAAAGAACCCACATTCAATACCACAATCCATGCATTTGGGTCAACAAGTGAGCCTACCCTTGGGGCTTCCAGTACTCTAGATTTTGGGGCTTTAAGTGATCCTTCCTTCAGTTTTGGAAGCACTTCCTTTGATGGAAAACATAGAGGTAGTAAAAGAGGACATGGAAGAAAGAATTTCACGAGAACGGGAATAGGCATAATCCTTGTGCGATATCTGATATTCACTATTTCCATTGTGGAAAGAATGGGTCACTTGAAGCAAAGACATGTAGAATCACATGGGAGAAGATCCAAGACAAGTAGGATCAGAAAGAAGATGAACATAAAACATTATATCTGGCGAAAGGTAAAGCACCTAAATCTATTCCTTATATTGTCACCCATTGAAATATTGGAGTAACTGGATATTTTTTTAACACTTCATTTGCTTCTTAGAGAGATGCATGGATTCTTGAAATAGGTGCAACATATCACATGACATTCCAGAGAGACTTATTTGAATATATCAATGAAAATATGGATGGTACAGTCTATTTTGCAGATAAATCAAGTCTCAAACCTTCAAGAATTAGCACCATCAAGCTTAAATTTCTTGGACTATCATATTTTCTTCTGCGTGATGTGTTTTATCTTCCTCAGCTGCGAAGTAACTTGTTGTCTCTTTTTCACATTCGACAACAAATCCACTCTATTCATATCTTCGGTGGAAACTTTGAAATAAGGAAGGATTTCAACAACATGGTTGTTATTGTTAGCGTCAGAAGTCACTCCTGGATTGCTTGCAGGAGCAGAGCCCGACACCCATCAGATTAATGTCACGGTTTGTTTTAAATGGTGATCAAATGGGGGTAAAGACTCGAGGAAGTATCATTCTAACTCAGGGACTGAGTCTGGTACATAAAGAACAAAGGAGGTCTAGAATCCCAACTTCAACCAGTGGGTTGATTTAAAGTTGAACAGGTGGAAGACTTAGGAGAAAGTGAACAAACAACTCTGGGCATCAGGCTTGCAGCGGTTTGTAGGGGAAAAACTCTGAAAGCAGGATCCTCCTGGTTCAGGGCTTCAAGAAACTGAAAGGGGACTTGACTGGATCCTCCAATTCCAAGTTGTTCAACGTTAAAGAAATCACAGAAACCGATTAGAGGCTCCGTAACTATTACAGTGATCCATTACAACATCATCCTATAATAGCTACAGCTCGACTAGATCCTCCAATTCTGAGCTGCTCTAACACAGTGTAAACAAAGATATGAAAGAAAATGGCATTCATAAGGCAAGAAGTCTCCAAAGCTCATACATAACCAGAACAACAATGCTTCATTAAAACTTTACAGCTGGGAGCTCTGCTCAACCATCGATACCTTCAAAAAATGGCAGAAATGCCTACATATACTTGGAACAAAAACACTGGAAGCTAAATCGATACATCGCCTTGAAGACATTACGTCTTCACATTTACTGCGCATGCAGTCTCTGGATGTTCGTGAACTTCAGTCAGACGCAATCGCGTTCCAAAGGACTTGTGAATGAATTGACAAGCTTACAGTGATTTCTGGGCTTTCCATTTATGGAGGAAACGATGTTCAACCACCATTAACTACTGCAATAACTGCTTCACTGAGATCGGGAAAGACCCGGTCGATTCTGTATCAACAGGACATGGAGGCCTTCGTGATGACTGGGAGACTTGACACAAAGTGATGGATGGATGGTGACCAGGCAGGGGTAGTTAAACACGCTCGATGCAGATATGGGATGAGGAGAGGCCACGTGGACGGATGGGCAGAGGGAAAATGTACGTGACAGGATTCACGAGCTTTGAAGTGCACGAGCCGAGTGGACAATACACAGGGGCTGGGAAGAGAATATGACTTGGCATGACACGGGGATGGACATGGAAGCAAGGAAGCGTGTGATGATGTTTCGGGCTTTCGGGGATTCGGGATTCATGAGTTTGAAGTGCGTGAGTTCCTTGCCTCCGGGATCCCCGATATCCCAATGTGCGATGATCTCCTCCTCCTGGGAGCTAGCCCCTACTGGCTGGACCATAGTCCATATGACCTGTCCCAAGTGTGAACGCAGTCCAACTTTCCATCGGGTTTTCAGCGTTCTTGACGACACGATGTTTGTGTCCACGAAACTTGCGATTCCCCGAAACCCGATGGTTCATGGCCGTTGAATTGTCGACAGTAAGCTCCTTGGTGCAAAGCCTGCCACCTGTTTTCCACTATTGAAAGCTGCTCCCGACATCAGGAAATCGGGTATCGGGATATCGCGATTCCCGCTGTCATGTGCATGGGACTTTCAGCTCCCCGATCCTCAAATCTGCAGGATCTTTCGCCACGTGCCTCTGCTGACGGACGACTCTGATTCGGTCGGGAAATCACGTATCGCGATTTACTTATGTAAGAGTTCCTTGCCTCCAGAAACTCCGATCCTCTGATGGACTGAAATCCCGACTCTCCTTCTGATGTCTGGCGAGTGTCCTTCCAAGATCAATGACTAGGATCCCATCGGTCTTTCGAATCTCGAAAGGTCTCGGCCCTCTTACCCTTTAAAATCCCGATACCGCAATTGTTACTAACATTAGGCTCCATGGGGGATAGAGTCGTCCCTGCGATGCTCTAAGAACTCCTTCTGTAGTTCCAATCGCCTTTCCATTGGGCTATGGAGTCTTTATTAGGCCGCAAAAGTAAAAATGAAAACCAGAGAAAATACATGCTCGAAAGAGCTTATTTATATACACTCCTAATTCTAATAAAATATTTTACATGGGGATAGGTGAAAGCAAACTTCCGCCATATCCATCCAAGCAGCTTCCTGAATAGAAGCTCCTTCCTTCTGTTAATGATGGATAACAGTCAATGTAACCAGGAGCTTAGAATGGATACATCCTTTGATTCATGTTTGAGGGCTGCCATGAAGATGAAGGTGGGAAGCTCCAAGGCATGAAGGAAATGCCACTCCATGTATTTGCTAACAGGGTCATAGAATGAGTGGCCAATTCTAGAAAATTGGCGACAGGCAGCGTTCTCTGCTACACAGTTGTTCACCTTTGGCTGAATAACTATGATAAGCACAGGTTGGTGGTGGACAGCTGACGTAGGCTCGTTGTTCTCGGGCGGTGGCTGCTCCCTGACCGGCTCTGGACAGGAAATATTCTACTCCTCTGGTTCGGTCTCCCCCAGGTCCAATTCGTATTCATCATTAATAGGGACCATGGGGTGGATCTGTTTGCCGACTGGCTCTGAAAAAAGGGCAGACTGCTCCTCTGGTTCTCTTTCCTCTTCTTGGCTTTCTCCAGGGTCGGATCCGTATCCATCGTAAATAGGACCCCCGGGTAAATTCTTCCCTTCCTCATACTGCTCGGCGTCTCCTGAAAGACCGAGGTGGATGATTTCCTCATGATAATTTTCTTTAGCGAGTAGAGGATAAGGTTCTGCGACCTTCTCTTGGAAATCCAGCATATCGAGCTCAGACTCTGATTCGTAACTGTCATAAGTGGTATGGCTGCTCTGACAAGAAAAAGGTGATGTCGGGATCTGCTGCTCCTCTTCCAGATAATCATCAAAGTCGAGGGGAGACAAAGCTTCTTCAACTTGCAGAAATGGAACTATCCCCCGCTCCTCCGTTTCAACCCCAAATGTAAACACATCGTGCGAAATCTCGTGAAGGAAAAGAGAGCAATCCTCTTCCACAACTACCTCTTTATTGCTTTGATCTGAGACAACAAGCTCATCGGGGGTAGATGCCAACTCATCTAATAAATCTTCAACAATCTCTTCGAAAGAGTTGCTCAGAGC
>ML788510.1:208977-227189 GCA_009831015.1 Picea engelmannii | reverse complement strand
TCCTCAATGTCTCCTACTGGCTTCTGGACTGTCTCCGGACTCCAAACTTCCTTCCCTGTTCCAAAAATTGCTCGAAATGAAGGCTGGGAATTCTGTTTTTGAAGATTTGGTCGTTGAGCAGCAGATTCAGACTTGGATGCAATCTCGTCAATGAAAGTCTTTCTTCCTCCTTTTCCTTTTCCCTTGCCACCTGAAGGGTTAGTGTCTTTGGGGTCTTTCATGCATTCTTTTTATCTAAAGAAAAGAAATCACAAGTGATTTTGAAATCTATAGCTATCTTCCCCGGCAACGGCGCCAAAATGTTGGTCACTATAATTGCTTAATTGATTTAAACAATAAAGTGATACATAAATTATCAACCCAGGGAAGTCTTTTATTTCAAAGATAACCACGCACTATATATGCTCAATTCCAAAAGCAACTTAGTGATGTAGTAAAGAACTTATACTAATCACACTTACTTGAATAAACTAAAGCTCTGAATTAAATCACAGGAAAGTAACTCCCCTATTGCAATTCTTTAAAGATCAATCTAAGAATCCTGGATTACATTAAAATAACACTTGCAATGGGAAAGAAAAACTATTATGCAATTAGAGAACATGACCCTTACTCTCAAACATAGACTTCAGTACTAACACTCTTTCATGAAAATAGTAATGCAGAAAACAATTAACTCTATCTAACAGAGAACAAAGCCACCTAGTTCCTTCCTTTCTAAGCAGGAGCCTTGAGCCTTATTTCTGTTTTAATACACTTGTGAGGTTGAGGTTCACAGAGAATAGGGCAGTCTGATCCCTTCCTTTCTGAGCAGGGATTCCTAACCTAGTTTCTGGCTAGCACAAAGGGAAGTCTACAGAGAACAGGATGTTTTGGTTCCTTCCTTTCTGAGAAGGAACCCTTACCCCAATACCTAGTTAACACACTTGCAGAGGTAAATGAAATCTACAGAAGACAAGGTGTTGTGATTCCTTCCTGTCTGAGCAGGAACCCTTAACCAAATCTCTGGCTAGCACACTTGCAACAGTAAATGGAAACTACGGAAGACAAGGTGTTGTGATTCCTCCCTGTCTGAGCAGGAACCCTTAACCAAATATCTGGCTAGCACACTTGCAGCAGTAAATGGAAACTACGGAAGACAAGGTGTTGTGATTCCTTCCTGTCTGAGTAGGAACCTTTAACCCAGTCTCTGCTAGCCTTATAAAATCATCACACAAGATTGTTGATAAAAAGAATTACAAATTCCATTCAATAAACTAAGACAGAGTCAGTAGTGTTTCGGCAAAGAGGAATCCATAAAAACAGTGTTTCAGCAAATGACAGTTAAACAAAGCATGAACATAAATTGTACTAACACACTTTTAACTAATGGGTGAATCTTGTGAAGAAGGTGGGCCCTCCCTTCTCACAAGATTCCCCTGAAACGAAAGAGCTAGAGAAGGATACTCAAAGCAGTCTTATATTCATCTGTCGAAATATCAAATTACAATTTGGAAAATAGAATACGTCCCGCTTCTCTGGAGTTGCTTCAATACATCCCCCCTTCCTCGAATGGTGATTTCCTCTGATTTAAAGAGGAAATCCCTTCGATACAATAATTACAATGCATATCTCAGCCTTATCCTAAATCAGATCTTCTTTCTAAACCAACATAGGATGTCCTAGTCTTACGCAACCGAATGCTATTACAAGAGCTGAATAAGATATTGCTGTTACGGCTAGTGTAACAACTTCTTCTTCGTTGTTGCGGATGCTGTTTCAGCATCGCAATTCGCGGGGTGTTTCAACCACGTGAATTGCGCTCTGACTGTATTGACCGCTGACTGTGACGGCTTCCTTGTGTTTCAACATTGTCGGTTCTGGCGGTTTCCTCTGTGTTTCAGCATCTGCAACTCTGGACTGTGTAACAGCTTCGTGTTTCAGCATCTGCGGCTCTGGACTATTAGCGGCTCTGTGTTTCAGCATCTGCGTCCTCAAACTATAAGGTAGCTCCGTGTTTCAGCATCTGTGACCTCGGACTGTATAGCAGCTCCGTGTTTCAGCATCAGTTCTGTGTTTCAACAACAACGACCTTGGACAGTTCTGTGTTTCAGCATCAGTTCTGTGTTTCAGCAACAGGCCTCAAATGCTAACCTGCAGTTTTGGACACTTATGCATTTCTAATCAATGGTTAAGTGCGAGAGTGATGTAAAATATTATGCAAAACAGATTAAACGTATAGTAATGAGAAGGGACGTTGTATACCTTTGAGATGATCAGATAAAGTGATAGTATGAGTCTAAATGTAGGTGATCAAGAGTATAATGGTGGCAAAAAGTATAGGCAAAAAGGTACATTGTGTGGTCCTAACATCAACAACATCTCAATTAGCTGAGTAACCTAGATCATCTCATAAAGGTCCACCAAAGTGGCTCATAAGACACTTGAAAATGTTCATCTTGATGAGGTCAGAAATACAAGAAACATAATTTCTACAAGACAAGATGGAGGTGATATAGATAATTTATATTCAGGTGATGTAGATGATATAGATGTTTCATATGATTGTGATTTGAATTTATCTACTAACTTCAAACCACATTCCTTTGAAGAAGCCACTTCTCATGATGAGTGGAAAGAATCCATGAAAAAGTAGTATGATTCTCTAATCAAGAATGGGATGTGGAAGTTGGTGGACCCTCCATTTAGAACCAAACTAGTTGACTGGAAATGGGTCTTCAAAAACAAGTACAAATCATATGGCTCACCTAACAAACACAAAGTGAGGCTTTCGACAAAAGGATTTGCAGAGAAAGAATGCATTGATTATGAGGAGTCTTTTTCCTCCATAGAAAAATGGGCTACCATTCGTACCCTATTTTCCTTAGCAACATAGAATGGATGAAAAGTTCATCAAATGGATGTGAAGTTTGTTTTCTTGAATGAATATTTGAAAGAGAATGTCTTCATGTTTCATCCAAAAGGTTTTGTTGTGAATGGACAAGAGCATAAAGTATGTAAAGTCAACAAATACTTATATGGATTGAAACAAGCATCACAAGCCTAGTATGAAAAGCTAATTGAGCATCTTTTGAAATTCAATTGCAATAAATTTAATATTGATGATGCAATTTTGTTTATCGAGAAAATTTGAAAAACTATTGTATATCTTGTAGTGTATATAATGATCTGTTGATAACAAGGAACAATGAAATATATATTGCATCCATAAAGAAAGAGTTGAAGAAAGGCTTTGAGATGACATATTTGGGACATATTCACTACTATTTGGGAATTGAAGTGACTCAAAATTCAAAGTACATATTCATCTCCCAAAAGAAATACATTGTATAATTGTTGAACAAGTTTGGTGCTGTTGAGTGCAACCCTCTCTCTATTCCAATGGAAATTAATTTGAAGCTCAGATCAAAAGAAGGGAATGAATTTGAGGATGCAACCAAGTACACACAACTTATGGGAATTATTATCTACATCCTTACCACTACCGGGCTAGATATTTTGTTTGTTGTTGGGATTCTTTCTCGGTTCATGCAAAAACCTTGTGAAGGACATTGGTCTGTTGCAAAAAGAGTTCTAAAATACTTGAAGGGAACTCAAGACTTTGGACTTAAGTATTCTAAGGTGGATGAATTCAACTTGATTAGATATTTTGATTCAGACTTTGATGGGGATAAATAAAATGGAGTGTCAAATTTAGGCTATCTCATGAGTCTTTAATTAGCATTTGTCTCCTAGAGATCACACAAATAGTCAATTCTAGTAGATTCCAAAAAAGAGGCAGAACATGCGACAACTACAAAAGAAACAAAGGGGATTGTGTGGCTTAGGAAAACAATTGAATATTTGTAGGAGAAACAGACAAACTCTACTCCTCTTATGGTTGACAATACTTCTGCAATCAAGTTGGATAAGAATATTAGATTCCATGATTGAACCAAGAAAATCAACACAAAGTACCATATGATTCGATATCATGTAGAGGTCAAGACTATTCACTTGAGACATTGTTCCAAAAATGCTAAAATTGCGAACATCTTCACCAAAGCAATTGGAAGAGACAAATTTGAAAAGTTTAGAATGATGCTTGGACGTAAAAGCACCCCTTCGGTTTAAGGGGGAGAATGTTGGATACATAATCCTCGTGATTATGGTGTTTTGTAAATATTGTTGTAAATATTATTTAGGAAAAATATGAAGATTCATAGGTGAATAGGAAGTCATAGGAACATCTTGGAAGATGAAATTAAAGGTCGCCTCACTTTGTATTTATGAATGTGTCACATTAATTCAAATAATCAAGTGTGTCACCTGGATTGATACAAGACAATAACAAGATGACCTTCCAGAAAAGGTATGTCCATTATGAGTTTGTTGTGGTGCCATTTTGCTCGACAAATACACCAAATACTTATATGTTTCTAATGAATGGAGTGTTCATAGATTACCTGGAAAAATTTGTAATTATCTTCTTGGATGATATTCTTATATACTCCAAGATAGAGGAGCATGAGAAACATTTGAGGATGGTGTTGCATTTGTTGAGAGAGCACCAATTTCATGCCAAGTTAAGCAAGTGCACTTTATATCAAAGGAAAATTCATTATCTGGGTTTCATTGTCTCCGAGGAAGGCATAGTAGCGGACCTATATAAGATTGAGGCAATGAGAGGGTGGCCTAGACCAAAGAATGTTTCAGAAGTTAGATCATTTATGGGTCTTGCAGGATAGTATAGGATATTTATTGAAGGTTTCTCTAATGTCACACATCCAATCACTTCACTGCAAAAGAAGGGAAGAAAGTTTGAATGGACTGCCAAGTGTGAGGAGAATTTCCATCATTTGAAGGAATTATTGACCAATGCACCTATTTTAAAGGTTGTAGATCCAGATGAGAAATTTCTTGTGTGCATGGATGCATGGAATAAGGTCTTGGTAGAGTCCTTACAAAAAATGGGCATGTCATATGTTGTGAGTCAATGGAGCTTAAAGAACATGAAATAAATTATGCCACCCATGATTTAGATTTGGTAGCCATAGTTCATGCCTTAAAAATGTGAAGGAATTATCTAATGGGATGAAAATTCAAGTTGAGGATAGATCATGATCATCTAAAATACTTGTTTGATCATCCCACTAAATTTTAGACAAACCAGATGACTATAATTTCTTAGTGAATATGACTTCAACATCAAGCACATCAAGGGAAACGAGAGTAAAGCGACTGATGCCCTCAGAAGGAGGGTGCATGAAATGCATTCTACGACCATTAGAATGTATTGTTCATATTTAAAATGATTTTTTTTGGAATCTATAACATGATATCAACATTATGCATAAGTTATAAAAGGGTTACTATAAGGAAATATATCATTTAAGTTTAAATAATATAGGCCAGAAGAGGATGAAATCCTCTTGTTCAGAGAAAAAGTTTATGTTCCTAATTCTCAGGAGTTGAGATACTTAGTTCTAATGGAGATGCACAATTTACCATA
Organism: Picea engelmannii; assembly: GCA_009831015.1. Taxonomy (NCBI): domain Eukaryota; kingdom Viridiplantae; phylum Streptophyta; class Pinopsida; order Pinales; family Pinaceae; genus Picea; species Picea engelmannii. Next base: position 221,698 of record ML788510.1, on the reverse strand, counting down.
TGATAGACATCCAGGGTACTAGAAGACAATTATGACTGTAAGGGGCCAGTAATTATGGTTTCAAATGAAAATACATGCGGTTGATTACATAGTGAGATGCATGGAATTTCAAAAGGTAAAGACTGAGAATAGACATCTAGTAGAGTTTCTACGACCATTTCTCATTCCTAAATGGAAATGAGAAGTAGTTACAATAGAATTATTCACTAAAATACGCATAATAGAATGAAAACATGATTCCATCATGGTAGTGGTAGACAAGCTTACAAAGGTTTCATATTTTATTTCAGTTAAGATGACTCATAAGGAAGCCAACATTGCATAAATTTATATGAAGGAAATTTCTAGGCTACATGGTGTGCCTAAGGCAATCATATCTGACAAAGATCCCAAGTTCACTTCCAACTTTTGGAAAGGGTTGTTTAAAAGATTTTGGACAAATTTGAATTTCAACACAACATAGCATCCATAGTCAAATGAGTAGACATAGAGGATCAATCAAATAATTCAATATATGTTGAGAATGTATGTAATGTATGTGAAACCTTCTAAGTGGAAAAAATATCTTCATTTGGTTGAGTTTTCTCATAACAATAGGTATCATGCATCATTGAATATGAGCCTATTTGAAACCTTGTATGGTAGAGAATCAAACGCACCAATGAGATGGGATAACCCAGTAGACGAAGATGTTATTGGGCCATAATTGCTAAGGGAAATGGAAGAGAAGATGATAAATATTATACATAATTTAAAGGTTGCATAGGATGGGAAAAATAGTTATTCCGAAAAATTTGGAACACATAGGGAATAAAAAGTGGGCAAGCATGTTTTTTTAAAAGTTAAGGCTAAAAGAAGCTTACTAAGATTGGGAATTTTCCCAAAATTGGCAACGAGAGACTATGGGTTGTTTGAATTTCTAGAGAGGGAAAACCTTGTTTCATACATGATTTAATTTCCTACATCCATGAGAATTCATAATGCGTTTCATGTTTGTTTATTGAAGAAATATGTGCTTGATTCTAACCACATGATTGATTGAACTATGATCCAGGTGGAGCACGAAGGGGACTCTAGGGTGGAGCTAGTGCACACCGAAAATTCAAAGTGCTATGGAACCAATCCATCGACATGGTAAAGGTCCAGTGGACCTATTAAAATACTTAATATTTCATGTGGGAGCATAAGGAGGCCATGCAGGGGGCGTACTTGAAAATTTTCACAAAAATTGAAGAAAATTGAATGTAGATTTGTATATAAGTGTACAAAGACTCCATTTTGGCAGTTGGATTTCCTAAATCCACAACTATAAGAATTATTGTATGACCTATATTGAAGCCTTGGAAGGGAAGTGGGACAACCTAAGGGATTGTGATGCAGAGAAGGGGATACAGTTTCTTGGGTTGTGTAGGTTGAGGGGAATGAGAGATTATTGGTTGGAATTTCTACAATAGTTGTTAACTTGTGAAAGTATCAAACATTATGTTGTATAATTTTATGCATATGTATTGGTATGGTAATGTGCACCGAGGATGATGCAAATTGTAAGGGGAGGGGAATGTAACATCTCCATTTTTAATCTCCAAATTAATGACGTATATTGTAAATACAATGTATGGCCATGGTCAAGCTATGTAATATGTAAACACTATATATCAAAAATAATAAAATAAAATGCATCGCCGACATCAAACAAACATGGATGGATTCATGGGGGCTAAGTTTCCATAAGAGAGTGGGGTCCAAGGAGGGGAATTATACATGCCTATCAATTCCAATCCACCTTTCTAAATTATTTTAGTATGAACTTTCTATTTCCTTTTTGAATGTTTCAAATCCCAATCATTGAATACATATAAGATGGTTGGTGGAAAAAGTCACCTCACATAGTTATTGAGAGCATGGGGCTAAGTACAATCAACATTGGGAAATGTGAGAGTCAACTTGCATTGGTAAAAGGAAATTCAAATTGGAAGAGAAGACAATTTTTATAGTTGGAGAAAATGAGAGGAAAAGGGAGTTTGGAGTGATAGATATTGAGGGAAGCCATAGTGGGAATGTAATATAGCTTGTTGGAGTTGTAATTTCATGGAGAATTAGGTTGTAGGCTTGTGATTAATATTATGTGAAAGAAGTTTACAAATTGAGCAAGTGAGTTTCTACTGTGAGAATTATTGTTGTAGCTATAAATTTCTGGAGTCCTAGCAGAGATATTTTTGGACCAACCTGTGTTAGAGCCCTGGAGGGAAGTGGGATAGCCCGAGGGATTGTGTGGCAGAGAAGGGGATCCCATTCCCTAGGTTGTGAAAATTGAGGGGAAATAAAGCTAGTGGATTGTAATGGATGTAGGAATTAGCTTGCTATGAGGGGATAATAGCCAAACTTAGGGCCCACCTTCTTCTTGTTAAAAATTTTTGTGTGCTCATTTAACCATAGACGATATCACACTATTGTAACCCAACCATAGGCACACATGCCACGCCAGAGCACTTTAACATTTACTTAGAATAATTCCAGCAAGCCTACCAACAGATAAACCCTAGCCACAATTATTGCAGTAGCAACACAATAACCATACAAGTAGAGAGTACCTTTTCTCCAAGAGAAGAACACAAGAGAAATACCCAAAAATGTTGTACTACTCCTCTAGATTTGTGCCCCCTCCAGCTGTAGATACTACTCCCAAATTTGTGCACCTCTAGCTACAACTGGAGTCTTCTAGACTTGTGCACTTGCTAAGTGATTGTGTACAAATGAAATAGGCAACTGCTTATTTATACTAAACTTCCCAGTTGGCTGGGGTTGATTTCTCCTTCTGGATGTGTCAATTACTTTAATATTATTTCTCTTGAGGCCGACTTCTCTCCTAGGGTTTTCTAACATCTGTTTAATGGTTCTCTTGCTTCTAGAATATTCTATTCCAAGTCAAAATTTACACATGGAGGTTAATACCTCCCGTAGCTACCAAAACATCAACACTCCCTCTTAGCAAGGGAGGTATTAACTAAGGTGTTCTTCATGTAATGGTCTCAAACTCATCCATCTGTATCACATGGCATGGACAAGACTCAAATTGTCTTGTAGACCAGTCTACATGTAGCATTACCATAGCCACACAGACTATCTCTTGATCACACATATCATAATATGAGCATCACCATCATACTCACACATTAGCCATCTAGCTAGCAACCACCTCCAACACTACTAGTTGGCACTCTAGGCTAGAAACACCTCCAACACTACTATTTGGCCCTCCATATAGTAACCTCCGATGCTACTAATCGACACTTTAACTGGGAATCACCTCCAACCACACATGTTTGTCCTCTAGTTTGTAACCCTTCGACACTACTGGTTGGCACTCCAACTAGTTTGCACAACAGTGTAACATGCATACCAAACTATTTCACTAGAGTAGAATCACAAAACTTATTTAACTAGAGTAGATAAATCTTTGCATACCAGACCATTTCACTGGAGTAACAGTCTCTACATACCAGACTATTTCACTGGAGTAGCAGTATCTTATCATAGCTATGCGTACACGACTATTTCACTAGAGTAGCATCACAACAACGCACTAGACTATTTCATTGGAGTAGCTATATCTCTGTGTACCATACTATTTCACTGGAGTAGCAGTCTCTATGTACCAGACTATTTCACTGGAGTAGCAGTATCTCAACGTACCATACTATTTCACTAGAGTAGCTATTCGTACCAGACTATTTCACTGGAGTAGCAATATAACACATCATACATTATCACAAGGGTATGTCCTTCCAGACCACACCAAGCTTGTCCTTGAAGTACTCAATATTCACTCTTGATAGAGGCTTGGTCAACACATCAACTATCTGTGTAACAACCTGTTTCGCCCAGTCTGTAAATATAAATTTATTAGCCAGGAACTATGGCAAACTCAAAGTGTGAATGTTTGATTTGATGGACCTTTGTATAAAAGGTCGATGAATGTAAATCCTGTTATTTTAATAGAAAATGGAAACATATTGCATAACTACTGAGAAGGGGATGTTCTAAGAGAGACCATGATTGCTAATGAAAAGGTGGTGGAGGGGACCCATAATGGTTGCGTTAACCTCCACCAAACCAATACTATGCTGGTTTTAATTGCTCAAGATCAGAACAACCCTCTGACCCAAAACGAATTACAGTGAGGTTGGTAGGTGGGAATACCTCCTCAAGAGTTAATGAGGGGATGTGACAGAATTCCCATCTATAAGGCTTCCGAACCTGACCACGGAATGGGGATTCGAGCCACACACAATCTTGCTAAGGAAGGCAAGAATGGAAGCATGGTGTGGGAAGGGGGGACCTGCGAAGAATTCAGAGACGAGAGCAAAAACTCTCGGGTCCGGGGAAGGATGGAAAGAGAAAAAATCGAGTTCTGATCACGGGGAATAGAGACTGAGTCAGGAGAAGGAGAGTAACCTTCGTCCTTGTCTATTCCTGTATAGGGAGAAGGAGAGTAACCTTTGTCCCTAACTTCCATTGAGCTGGAAGTGAGAGATTGAATCTCAATGCATCATGGATTAAGCTTGAGGGTGGCCAGTGATAAATCCATCAGGAGTGACTGAGCCTATGGTTGGGTGGAAACGAGCACCCCTCTCAACAGTCACATCGCGCCTTATGGTTCTGATAAGTGTTTTTATGCCTTGTGCTTTGAATTGGAAATAATGAATTGCATGCTTGTATTTATATGCCTAAAGGGTTTCTATATTGAATAATTAAGTTAGAAGTATGCGTTTGTTCCTTGAGAACTTTCATATCTACTTGATTTCCTTATGCGCTAGCTTAATTCCTCGAAAGCACCTTCCCAGAGAATTTCATCACCGTCCTAGAGTTGCATGAGTACTCCCTGATTGCAGAGCTTGAACCCCAAAATCACTGCGAGGATGGAGTACAATAATCCCAGGAGAGGTAGTGCATGTATGCATCGAGTCTCTGTAAGGTGGGCACAAACCGAGACCATATTAAGTCCTAAATTTGAGGAATGAATGTAAGGAGTGCACAGAAGAATGCTTCCAAGCGTTACGCTCAAGAGAAAGAGTGCAAAACCCTTAAGCCTTTTAGAGCCAATGAATCTCAGGAATAATACTGAGGTTCAAGTATCGAAAGGGAATATCCTTTCGTTTAGAATATGAATGGATGAGATCCGTTTGGGAGGACCCAAGGTCTGTCGCGACCGTTAGATTTGAAGAAGGGGCGCATGCGTTAAAGCCTCGACTCCTTCAGTCTTCGCAAGATCGCACATCAAGAGATTCTCATGTTGGTGCGACTAAACTCTCGAAACCTGAAATTGCAACGTGCTCTGGACCGTAGATCTAAGGATCTATCGGGATCCACCTTGACCGTTGGATGGGCGAGATCGGGGATTCACACATTGGGAGATTCACATGTTGGCGCGAATAAACTCTCGAAACTCGAAATTGCGACGTGCTCTGGACCATAGATCTAAGAATCTATCGAGACCCTCCTTGACCATCAGATGGGGGAGATCGGGGATTCACACATCAGGAGATTCACACATTGGCGTGACTAAAATCCCGAAACTCGAAGCTGTGATATGCTCTGGTCCGTTGGATCAAGGAATATCATGGACCATCGATATGACGTGAGCAGTTTAACGCAAGCGTACGTGGGAATTCAAAATTCCCTAAGAACCAATCCTAGAAGAGATAAGCGCCCTTCCGAAGTGCAGATGAGGTCCAAGAGGCGAACTTGTCTCAAGTTTGTAAGCTCAGGAGGGGAAGTGGGAGTTGAGACCCATACATCAGGGCTCACAGGAAGTAAATCAAAGGTCGATAACTTTGAAACATCTGAGATCTTCTGAGTGAGAGAAGGAAATGAAAGATCAGGAGAAGGAGATACAATGATCGTTGGATTGATCATCGTGAAAGATCTGGACTATCAAATCATAGTCAAGACAACAAGGAGTAAGCGCAGAGGAGAACAAATCTCAACTGTTCGGTCTGAGCGTAAAAGAATCATGGCTACCCAATCAAGGTAAAGTGCATCAACAATAATCCTTGAGGGTACATGAGAGGAACATGGTTCCAAAGTCCCGAAATCATGAGAACCATCCATCCAAGAGGACGCGTGGCGAGAGATCATCATTTAACTGACTCACGACTCAGGGAAGTCAGAGGGTGGAGTTGTGAGAAGTCGCGAAATGCTATATTGTGACTTGATTGCAGCCATCGATCAAAGGAATATCTTGGACCATAGATCTAGTCTTATCGAGAGTCCACAACTCAGGAAGCCAAAAGTAAGAGTTCCCGGAACTCGCGAAACGCGAAATCACGATTTGATCTGAGTTGTTGGATCGAAGAGAGATTTGGGCCATTGACTCATTTCAAGGGAAGGAAGAGCAAGTGAACTTTGTAATATGCAAAGTCGCGAAACGCGAAATCGTGACGCGCCTTTCGATTTGGCGACTGGTCACATCCTTGGTCACATAAAGCAAGGGACTTAACCAGGAGAGCTAGCACCTAAAAACGTTGAAGTTTAAAAGCGTTAAGGAGAAAGTCATGGGTTCCATATAAGCTGATATTTAAGGGAAATAGGGCCTGTTAAGTGGATTTGAGGTTCTTCCCTAACTTCCATTGATCAGGATTAGAGACCATGAATGGAGAAATCGACTAATCGAGGAATTTTTATTTTATTTTATTTTGCCCCATCGTGGGTGTGTTACAAATTGGTATCAGAGCATGGTTACACCACTTGACCTTCTTGGGCTCATGGACGATTCACTTAAAAAATCTATTTGGAATACTTTTAAAAGAACGACACTCTACCTTACCTCTTTCTTAAAAAGTCTGATTTAAAAATGCGAGTAAAGAAAAGAATGAAATTTTCTATTGTGTGTATGCATTTAAGACATTGAGCCATGTATTGTTCATAAAATAATATATTGTTAGCTAACAATAAGTGTTTTTGGAAACACTCGAGCAGTCACTGAATCACGGGAAAACTCCAATACTAACGGATGGTGAGATGTCATGAAGTGGGGGATGGCTCCCATAATAGAGACAAAGAATTTGACGAAAGGAGGGCAGTGGAAACCCCTCCAGATATGGCTGAAACTGTAAGGAGCCTCAGGGCTGAATTACAGAGTTTCAAGGCTGACAACGAGAGATTGATAAAGGAGAAAGAGAAACAAACAAAAATTAATGCAGTCTTGCCACAGATCTTATCTGACATACAGAGGCAACTGCAGCATGAACCCGCAACCAGTCATGCAGAACAATGACACAAGAAGAGAAGTCAGAGTCCACCCGAGACCCGAAAATATGACTCCATAAGTGACCTCATTGGGAGAAGTACCGTGAAGAAGGTCCAACCTGGAGGCAAGGGACACTTGTCGGGAGAGTCCTCTAGAAAGGAAGCTGAAAAATTTGAAGGATCTTCTAGTGGTAGGGTCACCTCACATTCTCAGAGGAAATGAAAGAATTGGAAGTGTTCCAAAACCCATGGTCCTGAAGAGTTCAAGAAAGCCAAACCACCCTCTTTTGATGAAGAGATTAAGGAGGGATAAGAGGCAGAAGATTGGTTGGTTGGTTTAAAGAAGTATTTCAGAGTCCATGACTACTCTGAAAACTTGAAGGCTTGAATAGCCATATTCAACCTTAATGGAAGGGCTTCCATATGGTGGGAAGACCTGAGGAATGTGAAAGGAGTCCATGAGAAGGACTTGTCATGGAAACAATTTGAGAGATACTTTAGGAAGCAATATCTATAAGAAAAATACATGGATGGGAAAACTAAGGAATTCTATGAGCTTCGACTGGGGCAGCTCACCATAGATGAATTTGTCAATAAATTCCTTGAACTACCGAGGTATGTACCCTACATAAAATATGAAAAAGAAAAAATGCAGTGGTTCATTAGTGGGTTACCTTAGACCTACCATGATAGGATTGAGTTCGACGAACCAAATACCTTAGAAGAAGCTATCTGAAAGGTGAGGTATTGTTATGAATAGTTTGGGAGAAAGACAAAACCCTATGAGGACTGGAAGAAGAAGAGTAGTTCAGGATTCCATAAGAAAAGGTTTAAATCCTCAAGATTTAAGAACTATGGAAAATATTCTAGGGGGAGCCTTCCTGCTAGAAGTGTATACCAACAAAATTTGCCCTCTCAAAGTGGAAATAAACCTTTTCAGACAGTCCCAACAAATACAGTTAACCTAAAGAAGGAACCCTTAAAATGTCGGGGTTGTGGAGAAAATCATAGATTGAGGGACTGCCCACACAGAAAAAAAAAATAGTAAGGGGGTCTACAATATCCAAGAAGATACCACCATCAATGATGTGGCTGAAGGCTACCAAATGCTTGAGGAAGGGCTGTTGACTTACATAAATATATTGTATATTCCGAACTGTGACGACTTGAAGAGATTCATAATGGATGAACAACATGAGAGACCATATACTGGTCACCCAGGATATCAGAAGATGATCACAACCACTAGGAAACAATTCTATTGGCCCAAGATAAATAAAGACATAGCTAACTATATAGCTAAGTTCCTAGAATTCCAGCAAGTTAAGGCATAACACCGATATCCAACAAGATTATTGCAACCCCTACCGATCCCATAATGGAAATGGGAAACCATCTCCATGGATTTTTCCACCGGATTACCAAATTCGACCAAGAAGAATGATGCCATCATGGTCGTGGTGGACAAAATGAGTAAGTTTGCTCATTTCATTCCTATCAAATCAACTTGCAAGGCCATAAATATTGCCAACATATTCATGAAGGAGATATTTAGACTGCATGGAATGCCCAAGGAAATTGTATCTGACCAAGATACCAAGTTCACTTCGAATTTTTGGAAATACCTAATGGTCGGTTTGAAGACAAAGTTGCTATTCAGTACAAATTATCAAACTCAAACTGATGGATAGATAGAAAGAGTAAACCAAATAGTAGAGGACATGTTAAGGATGCATGTAATGCATCAGCGTAAGAAGTGGGAAGACTACCTACCATTGGTAGAGTTTTCCTACAACAGTGATTATCATGAATCCTTGAAGATGAGCCCTTTTGAAGTCCTTTATGGTAGACAGTGCAGATTCCAATCAGCTGGAGTAATCCAGTGGAAAAAATTACAATCAGACTTGACATGCTGAAAGAAATGGAACAACAAGTGGTGCAGATAAGGCAAAATCTGAAAATCGCTCAGGACCCACAGAAAAGTTATGCCGACAAGAAGAGAACTCCTTGAGATTTCAAAGCCAGAGACCTTGTCTATCTCAGAGTTATATCCCAGAAGATTTCTCTGAGAATGGGATCCTATGCCAAGTTGGCACCTCAATATTGTGGACCCTTTGAAGTCTTAGATAGAGTGGGACTTGTAGCCTATATGCTAGCACTTCCTCCCACAGTAAAGGCACATAATGTTTTCCATGTTTCATTATTGAAGAAATATGTACATGATGTTAATCATATAATTGACTGGTCTGTGATCTAGGTGGAATCGGAGGGAGAATTACTGCTAGAACCCCAATGCATACTAGACAGGAAGAAAACCGTACTCAGGAACCGGACCATTGCATAGGTCAAGGTGAAATGGAAACACTTTGGCCCAGATGAGGCTACGTGGGAAATGGAAGATGCCACAAGACAATAATATCCGATTTTGTTTACTTTTGCACATACCTATCATGTTGATAAATAGAACATCGATGACGATGATTCCTTTAAGGGGAAGGGAATTGTAACACCATGTTTCCCCCAGTCTGTAAATATAAATTTATTATCCAGAAACTATGTCAAACTCAAAGTGTGAATGTTTGATTTGATGGACCTTTGTATAAAAGGTCGATGAATGTAAATCCTGTTATTTTAATAGATAATGGAAATGTGTTGCATAACTGCTGAGAAGGGGATGTTCTAAGAGAGACCATGATTTCTAATGCAAAAGTGGTGGAGGGGACCCGAAATGGTTGCGTTAACCTTCACCGAATAATTACTATCCTGGTTTTAATTTCTCAATATCAGAACAACCCTCTGACCTGAAATGAATTACAGTCATTCTGGTAGGTGGGAATACCTCCTCAAGAGTTAATGAGGGTATGGGGTAGAACACCCATATGTAAGGCTTTCGAACCTGACCATGGACTGGGGATTTGAGCCACACACAATATTTCTAAGGAAGGCAAGAAAGGAAACGTGGTGTGGGCATGGGGGACCTGGGAAGAATACAGAGACGAGAGCGGAAACTCTCGGGTCCGAGGAAGGATGGAAAGATAAAAAAGTGAGTTTTGATCATGGGGAATAGAGACTAAGTTAGGAGAAGGAGAGTAACCTTTGTCCTCATCTATTCCTGTATAGGGAGAAGGAGAGTAACCTTCATCCCTAACTTTCGTTGAGCTGGAAGTGAGAGATTGAATCTCAATGCATCATGGCCTAAGATCGGGGGTGGCCAGTGATAAATACATCGGGAGTGACTGAGCCTATGGTTGGGTGGAAACGAGCACCAATCTCAGCAGTTGCATCATGCCTTATGGTTCTGATAAGTGTTTTTATGCCTTGTGCTTTGAATTGGAAATAATGAATTGCATGCTTGTATTTATATGCCTAAATGGCTTATGTACTGAATGATTAAGTTAGAAGTATGCACTCGTTCCTTGAGAACTTTCATATCTTCTTGATTTCCTTATGCGCTAGCTCAATTCCTTGGAAGCACCTTCCCAGATAATTTTGTCACCATCCTAGAGTCGCGTGAGTACTTCTTGATTGCGGAGGTTGAACCCCACAATAATTGCGAGGATAGAGTACAATTAGCTCAGGAGAGGTAGTGCATGTATGCACCGATTCTCTGCAAGGTGGGAAGAGACTGAGACCATCTTAAGTCCTAAAGTTGAGGAATGAATGTAAGGAGTGCACGGATGAACGCTTCCAAGCGTTACGTTCAAGAGAAAGAGTGAAAAACCCTTAATCCTTTCAGAGCCAATGAAGCTCAGGAAGAATAGTGAGGTTCAAGTATCAAAAGGGAATATCCTTTCATTAAGAAGATGAACATATGAGATATTTTCGGGAGGACCCAAGGTCTGTCGCGACCATTAGATTTGAAGAAGGGGTGTAGGCGTTAACACCTCGACTCCTTCAGTCTTCGCAAGATCACACATCGAGAGATTTTCATGTTGGCCTGACTAAACTCCCGAAACCTGAAATTGCGACGTGCTTTGGACCGTAGATCTAAGGATCTATCGGGACCCTCCTTGACCATCGGATGGGCAAGATTGGGGATTCACACATCGAGAGATTCACACGTTGGCACGACTAAACTATCGAAACCCGAAATTGTGACGTGCTCTGGACCATAGATCTAAGGATCTATCAGGACCCTCCTTGACTGTTGGATGGGCGAGATCGAGGATTCACACATCGAGAGATTTTCACGTTGGTACAACTAAACTCTCGAAACCCAAAATTACGACGTGCTCTAGAATGTAGATCTAAGGATATATTAGGACCCTCCTTGAATGTTGGATGGACAAGATCGAGGATTCGCACATTGGGAGATTTGCATGTTGGCGCAACTAAACTCCCGAAACCTGAAGCTGCGATGTGCTCTGGTCTGTTGGATCAAGGAAGGTCATGGACCGACGATCTGACGTGAGCAGATTAGCGCAAGAGTATGTGGGAATTCAAAATTCCCTAAGAACCAAGCCCATAAGAGATAAGCGCCCTTCCGAAGCTCAGACGAGGTCCAAGAGGTGAACTTGTCTCAAGTTCGTAAACTCAGGAGGGGAAGTGGGAGTCGAGACCCATACATCAGGGCTCACAGGAAGTAAATCGAAGGTCGAGACCTTTGAAACATCTGAGATCTTCCTAGTCAGGGAAGGAAGTGAAAGCTTAGGAGAAGGAGCTATAATGATCGTTGTATTGATCATCATGAAAGATCTAGACCGTCAGATCATAGTCTAGATAACGATGAGTAAGTGCAGAGGAGAATAGATCTCAGCCATTCGGTCTGAGTGTAAAAGAATCGTGGCTGCCCAATAAAGGTAAAGTTCATCAATGATAGACCTTGAGGGTACATGAGAGGAACATGGTTCCAAAGTCCTGAAATCATCAGAACCATCCATCCAGGAGGACGCGTGGCGAGTGATCAACATTTCTTTGACTTACGACTCAAGGAAGTTAGAGGGTGGAGTTGTGAGAAGTCACGAAATGAGAAATTACGTCTTAATTGTAGCCGTCGATCGAAGGAAGATCGTGGACCGTATATTTAGTCTTATTGGGAGTCCGCAACTCAGGAAGCCGGAAGTAAGAGTTCTTGGAACTCACAAAACGTGAATTACAATTTGATCTGAGTCGTTGGATCGAAGTGAGATCTGGGCCGTTGACTCATTTCGAGGGAAGGACAAGCAAGTGAACTTTGTAAGATACGAAGTTGCGAAATGCGAAATCACGATGCACCTTTCGATTTGGCGACTGGTCACAACCTTGGTCACATAAAGGAAGGGGCTTAACCAGGAGAGCTAGCGCCTAAATACGTTGAAGTTTAAAGGCGTTAAGGAGAAAGTCATGGGTTCCATATAACTTGAGATTTAAGGGAAAGAGGGTCTATTAAGTGTATTTTAGGTTCTTCCCTGACTTCCATTTACCAGGATTAGAGACCATGAATGGAGAAATCAACTAATCGAGGAAATATGTATATATATATATATATATATAT
>ML788510.1:185782-208919 GCA_009831015.1 Picea engelmannii | reverse complement strand
TTGCCCCGTCGTGGGTGTGTTACAATCTACTCCTAATTTGCAACATACTAGAGCTTCACTGCTCCCTTCCGTACCATGTATCATATATTATGGTACTTGATCTTCATATGTTAGGACTTGTCATGAAACAAAGGGTTCTCTGTCAGCTTTATGCAACTCTAGTTGTCACAAAAGATGCAAGTAACTCGAGATCAGACAACCCTGCAAGTAACTTTCGAAGCCACAATACTTCTCTACATGCTGAACACGTTGCTATGTACTCTACCTCGGCCGTACTAAGTGCCACACAGGTCTACGTCCTACTAAACAATGAGATCATAGTGGATCCCAAACTTAAGCAACATCCTGATGTACTCTTTTGATCCACGATACTACTAGCCCAATCTGCATCAACATATCCTTGCAGGCTTATCTCTCAATCTGAAACATATCTGAGATCACAATAAACTGTACCCCTTATGTACCTCATCACATTTTTTGCTGCAACTAGGTGAATACATATTGGCACAACTATATACTGACTCAATGTGTTCACCAGAAAACATATATCTATCCTTATATTCATTAAGTACATAAAAAAACCAATCATCTGTCTATACATGGTGGAATCCATTGTCTTTGAAGTTGTATCACTCAATAACTTCAGATTCATCACCATCAGTGTAGGAAATCAATCCCATGCTCATCAAAATAATTTTCTGGCATATCCTTCCCTAGGTGCTTGATTAAGCTCATAAAAATCTTTCTTCAATATGCAGACATGAGACTCCTTCTCATGTATCGTGTGGATTCTCTATGTACACTTCTTCTAGTTACCGTAGCAATAATTTTCTCCCTCTTGCCGGGAGAATCTTTTGGCCAAAAATCAAGCTTCGTATATCTCTATACTGTTATCTGCAATATGATTGTTCTTGTAGATCAATTTGGAAGTCACCACTGACTTCCCTTCTGGTCTCGGGACCAAGGAAAAATCCATATCCCAGTCCTTCTGACTGGATTCTTCCTCTGTCACTGAAACAAGGGAATCTTATTAGGAGGTCTCATATCTCCTCAAAGCCTCTAAAGCTTTGATTTAGCCTCCTCAACTCATGGCACATGTCTGTCAGCCCTAGAATATGTCTCTTTCTCCCATCTGAATATGAGGAGGAATGATTTCTGAATGAAAGTCTCTAAACCATTGACTCTTTCTGAGATCAGGTTTAGACTGAGTCTCCATGCCTCCTCTGAAGCTTGAATCTCTCCGAGTCTATATAATATTTGGAACCATATTCTTCCTCTCTATGTGATTATTTCCTTTGAAGTATACTATGAATGATCCCGAGGAGGATGCTCCTTCCTACTGGATCATGAGGGACAAATCCCTATGAATTCTAGCTCCTTCCGAGCTAGTACTTGGTAGGGTTTCTTGCCTCACCACGGGTGGATCCATATGATCCTCATGATATGTCTTATCAATGTTATATATATTTACATCCTGCAAAGTGTCACAGGACCATGCTGGTCTCTTCCTAGTTATTGCAACAATTCTGGGTACGCCCATCTGGCTCTACTAACTCTTCCCGATGATCTAAAAGGTGATCAACTATACTAGAGGGATTTGTTTGGTCATATTTGGAGCCTTATTCTCGTTACAATCAATCTCCATATGAGATATTTTGTATCTCGCAAAAGTACCCTTCTTTGCAGAAGGTTTTAAATTCGTCCTCCTTTTCTTTGGTACAAGGATGTATACGGTCATGTATATAAATTCTTATCTGGAAAATCTTCTCCTTGTCTCAAACTAGAGACCATCTAATATGTTTCCTCATGCAACCGTCACTATAGCTCCCCTAAGAGTCATCACCCATGACCTGCCCGAAACAACAAGGGAAAACAATAGAAAAGAATAATACTCTTATAATAATAATAATAAGAACAATAACGAGAACAATCGTCACATTAGCTCCTTCTCAAAGCTATCACTTGTGACCTTCCTGGAACAAGAGTCAAAATAAAAAATACAATAATAATAAATAGGAACAACACCCTTCTAGTGTTGTAACCAATCATTCCTCCATGGTAACCTGTCAGAGACAAGAGCAACAAGAGTAGAAGTACTCCTAATATAATATCATTTTCATAAGAACATATCTGTGTTAACAAGAATAAAAGACAATTTCATGGTATTCATCATAGCATTACCAAGGTGACCTTCCCTGAAGCAAAACAAGAAGTATCTCCTAAAGGGGATGTTAGTTCATCTTGCAAACAAGTACAATAAGAGTTTATATCAATAGTACTTGTTATCCCATATCCTAGAGATAACTAAGGAGATCATGTCTCGAGGCCCATAGGTCCTAGACATGGAGTGACGAGAGCCATATGACTTGATCATGGCCCTGGAGGGCCCATATTTTCTTCAGTACAACCCATCTATCAACAACAACAACGTCTATCCCACCAACTTGGTCCTGAAGTATCAATAAGTCTTTCTTCATAAGGTAACGAGTCTGAGTATCATGGTATGTGTCACTCTGATTTTTGAAGCACTTGAATATGTTGCACTAAATTCTCCTTCATTTCATAACGTTTTCTTGGAAATTATTCTCTTTAACTTGTTCATACTTAGGAGGGTGACATAATTCCCTAGTAAGCCGATTCCTCTTTAGGATGAGTTGTCACTGGGTGGGTCTATGAAAGTTCATCGTCCATTCCCTCCATACTTACCACTTTCCATCATTATTCCTCTCATCTCCCCCCACCTTGGTTTAGGCATTGGGTTTGACACACTAGGAAGGGTTGTACCTTGCCTTGTGGGAATAAGGGGATAAAGGCCCATGGGGTAAAAGTAGTTAGAAAGAGTTAAAATCCAAAATGAAACCTTTGAGATTCTTTTCCCAGGGATTCCCAAGAAATCAATAAAAGGCTTCTCAATAAGAAAAGGGTACCCATATGATAAATCAAAACTCAAGGTACTAGTTGGTGGATGAGAGGTCTCATCATGAGCCGACCTATTAGGTCCATGGGCATGAAGCGGTATGACACTACAATCTATCTGGTCACCAAACCAAGATAGTGGCTCTTGGTGGCATAGCCAAGAGAAAGGGGGTCTCATCACGAGCCAACCTTCTCATTTCCACAAAATGCTTGTGGGTAATGCTGTCACCTCTGGTCACCACGCCAGGACAGTGCCCCCCAACGCCTCCATTGAAAATAAAAAAGACCAAAAGAAATAAGACTAAGAATAAAAGGCATTGAATGAGATAGGAAACAAAGGCATCCATGATAAGGTGAAACTCACCCTCTACATAGGCACCCACATGAAAGACCTACATTTCCCTGTTATCACTGCACCCTCTGCCCAAAAATTTCCCCTATGCTACTTCACACACACTTACATGACCTAGATTGGTTCTCACCTTGGAAACACCCCAAAATTAATGAGGATTATCCCAATAGGACATCATGAGACCTTCTCCAAACATGACTTGTTAAAATGTATAAAGTCTTTGAGCATTTTTCTGGGTGAAAGGGGGTTTGATGCACATGTTTGGGTAATTTGATTATTATATGTGATTGACATTGCTATGATCCCTATGAATTATGAGCCCATGGAGGGCGTACTTGTTTTCACTGCAGGACTTTTCTCGGTGGATAGGTACATATGGGCAAATGATTAGGTTGGTTCTCTATGGAGATGAAATCCCAACAGATGGATGCTACAACTCCATTAGGGGGAAAGAGAAACCAGAGGCTTGCAATAGGAAGAAAGAAGGATGTTGCACTAGGGACACTCCAACATGCCTAGACCCAGGGGGGTTTTTCCTTTCCACCTGGACATTGACCCTTGAGAGCACATGATGCCATATAGAGTTAGGTTTTTCATTTATGATGGGTAGTTGTCTGCTAGTTGGCACATGTGGCAGCATTCAGAGCCTTTGGAGGCCAACCGTTCTACACCTGAGGCCTAGTGTTCCACCTTAGGTGCCTAACGTCACCCTTGAAGATGAAATTAGGGTTTAATTAATGACAGTTTTGTAAAAACTAGATTTTAATGTAATTTTGCCATGTCATCCTTTTTATGACCTAATTGTAATTAAAGGTCATTGATATTGTATAAATAAGAGAGAAAACTCTCATTTTTATCATCATCTCTCATCACACAAGTGGTGAAGTCTGAAATTTGTGCCCTCTTTAAGGGTTATTGGCTGAAAGTTTAGGCGCACTTCTTGAGGAAAGGCATTTTTGGTGTATCTTGGCTATTTTCATGGTGGAATATCTTTAACTAGGGTTTGAGCTTGATTATTCTTGGTGAAGTAAGTAGAAAAAGTGCATTTTATTTATGTTAATGAATTCTTATGGTGAATTTTACTTGGTTCATGTTAAAGATTATGAAATTGCTTGCTTGAAACCCTAGGAGAAAGACATAAGTTATTATCTTTTTCTCTATAGTTTTCCACTTGTTTAAATTTCTCAAAGAACACCTCATCTAGAAGTAGATAAGAGAAATCGCTAGGGCCTAAGTTTTCTTACTTTCTATAAATTATCTCTCTAGGAATTGGATGTTTGAGGCCTTGGGTTACTAACACCTCTCTCATCTATTCCATCTCTTTTGACTAAGTATTATCATTACTATTTCTCCCTAATATTTGCTGCAACTATAATTGACTCTATTACCCTAGAAAGACACTAATCTACTCACTACAAATGATTGATTGATCAAGCAACTTTCAAACTACCTTCCTTGGAACATTTACTAGATTTTACTAACTTTAGACTAGGCTAATTCACTAACTAACTTGCTATTGCAAAATATTGCTACAACCATCTAACAGAAGAAAATTGACCTTAAAAGTGACATGTTATGCTAGCTAGACATTGCTAAATCTTCTTGTGACTATCTAATATCAGTTTGCCTACTTAAAGCTACTATTTCTAGTCTTTTCTCAAGCATTTTGAAGCATAGTTATTGTGGCCGTTACAAATTTATCATTGCTGTTGTAAACTGTTGTACTGCTGCAATTTTATATCAACTAGTCTATTTTTCAAGAGTTCATTGTCTTATGAAGCATTAACATCATTTTGGTACTTGTGAAGTGCCATTTTTCTATTTTGTTTTCTTGTTCTAGGCAGATACACAATATTACTCTTTTGCTTCACCTCTATAAGACAAAACAAACCTTTGAAATTGAGTGACCTGTGAGAGGGGGGAACTTTCTTGTACTTTTTCCTTAGCCTTCTCAAACCATTAGGTCACTGGGGACGTCTCCCCTGGGGTACATTGATATAATCCTAAATAGAAATGAGTTTCCTTTTAAGGTGACATTGATAGGTCACTCCATATTACACCAATATTGTGTCTACTTGCTTTGGGAAAGTACAGATTATGCGATAACAATACTCACATGCTACCAAGTATTCATTGTATCTAGTAGTAATAGAACTTTTCAAGGATTGTTGTCACAACTATAATGTTTACTTGTAATGTAGCAATTATCGAACTTGATATGTGAAAATTGGAAACATATCAATTTAATCAATCAAACCTGGAACCTGGAGTCTTATCTTCAAGAATTAATGTTGTTTCTTTTCTTCCGAGTCTCCTTCACTCAAGATGACTAGTATTCTCTCCAACCTATCCCCTATACTAAGTCAATATGCTTTCTTGATAGAAAACTGAGCTCAGGAATATAATGCAAGTAAAATCGAAAATCTCAACCTTAATAAATCTAATAATTTGACTAGAGTCAACTTATAACTTTAACTATGACCAAAGGTTAGTATGATAATCATAACTTCAATAGATAAAAATACAAATAGATATTCATAAGATCACAATAATTCCATAACAACTAGAGGCATATCAAAACAATCACACCTGGAGTGTGTTTTTCCTCTGAATGTGCTGGATCTGAGATCCCTATGGATATACAATTGTTTCTTGGAAAAATGATCCCTTCACCTGCAAATACTCTTAAGATAATGATACAGTTTAAACAAATACAAGTACATACCTCCAACAAAAGTGGAAAACAATGAAAAGAAATGACAAATCCTATAAATTCAAGGTGCTCTAACTTTCAATATGAAGATAGTTGTAGATGCGCTATGGTAAGGTGCACTATGAAAACAAAAAAATAGGCTTAACGCTTCACATAAACTTTCACTGCAACTGGTGATGACACTGCAATTGGTGCTACAACTGGCACTGCAACTGGTGTCGCGACTGGAACTACAATTGGTGTTGCAACTGACACTGAAACTAGTGTGAAGAAAATGTCATGAAGCAACTGGCACATAACAACTGACACGCAACAACTGGCACTATAGACCTAGGGTTTTATGAGGAAACCCTATCTTTTCAATTTCATAGTTTTGGAGATCTGATCCAGGGGAAAGATGCGCCCTACTTAGGTGACCTTCTTGGTGGGTTTCGTAAGTGCTCAACAACTTGAAAATGGGGGAAACTGAGGATCTTCCTTCTAGCAGTTAGATTGTTACGAAGGAAACCAACTCTAATCCCATGTTAAAAATTTTGGTGTGCTCGTTTAACCATAGACAATATCACACTATTGTCACCCAACCATAGGCACACATGCCACCCCTGAGCACTTTAACCTTTACTTAGAATAATTTCGGTAAGCCTACCAACAAATAAACCCTAGCCACAACTACTGCAACAAGAACACAGTAACCATACAAGGAGAGCATACCTTTTCTCCAAGAGAAGTGCACAAGAGAAATACCCACGATTGTTGTACTAATCCTCCAGATTTGCGCCCCCTCCAACTGTAGTTGCTGCTTGCAGACTTGTGCACCTCTAGCTACAACTGCAATATTCTAGACTTTCACACTTGCTAAGTGAGTGTGTACAAATGAACTAGGCAACTGCTTATTTATACTAAACTATCCTTTTTATTAAGGTCGACTTCTCCTTCTGGATGTGCCTATTACTTTAAAATTATTTCTCTTGAGGTCAACTTCTCTCCTAGGGTTTTCTAACATATGTTTAATGGTTCTCTTGCTTCCATAATATTCTATTCTAAGTCAAAGGTCCTCTGCAATTGGTTGTGTGAATATTTGTAAAGATAGGTGCTCTTATTCATTATGTTTATTTATGTTAAATGCTATGTATTATTTCTTCATTTTACTTTACTTTTTTATGTGTATGAATGCTTCCATGTTAGAGAAATAATCTACATTCACATTTTTGGAAATTCTTGTTAGATGCATGTGCATTTTTATCATGTTGCACACATTTAGTTTAATGGGAATGATGATTTTTTTTGTTGGGTTAGTAGCGAGTATGCTATAGCTTGGGTGACTTTCATTCTATTAAAAACATTAGCATATTATGTCAGCCAATTATCCAAAATTGTATTCAGTTCTATTTCTATGGCTCCTATATGTTGATTGTTGTTTAACTTATTCAAATTTCCCACATTCTTGATTAGGTGTGCCTCTCGTTTGGTTGAATTTAAAATTGTTGGTTCTCGGTTGGGAGGTTCTATTTTTGACTTATCAAATTGGTTATCAATTACGATACGTAGTTGATTGGGTTGTCTAATGTATCAACTAGGGAAAACCATAGTGTTTGCTTTGCTTTATTTTGCAAGTTTTCCAAGATCTTTCTTATATTTTTCTCTACTTCAACTTTCTAGTTAATCCAATCCATCATTTATTCCTTTCTATGTTCAATGCTTTGTACATTTCCTATATTTTCGAGTCGGACGCATTTATCGGGTCAAAATCCAGTACTACTTTCCCTTCTTGATGTGCCTACAACTTGAACATGGTGAATATGTTAGTGGATTTTCCTTTTTGTCCTCCTCTTTGACCTGTTTTCTACAATTTTAGTCTTTTTCTTTCTATCCCACAATTGACTATGTTAGCATTGTCTGGGTCATTTTCTACTGTGATGTCATGCCCCATATTATTGTTAAATACTAATAATAAAAGGAATATAATAATTATCCTAAAACGGTCATAATAAGTACTTATATGAATAAATAATAATAAATAAGTTTATAATAATTATCCTAAAAGGGGTCATAATAAGTACTTATTATGGATATTTAGATAATTAAATAAAATGGTAAAATAAGTAATGACAATTATGGAGAAACCCTAAAATGTAATAAAGATGTAAATAAAGGATCCTAGGGATCCAATTCTTTACTACATATGGACTCTATATAAATAGGGAAAATAAGGAGAAAATGATATATCCCTTTTGGCTGAGTTGTAGAGAGGATAAGGTTAAGGAATCACTAGCATAGTAGTAGATTGAGGGCTCGGGGGTGACCTACTACTGAAGATTAAGGTAGCAAGGTCTATGGTTGGGTGGAGAGTTGACCCCCATTTTGTTGTTACATTTTTTTATATCAAGATAAAGGTAACACTACAATATCCAACCCCCATACTACATGTACGTGGGTTTCTTCAAAGCAGGTGAGTTCACCATCTCTCATTTCTCCTAAATTTTATTGAAGTTTATGTGGTAATTTTTGTAGTTATTTTTGTTTTTAGATCGATCCATTACACATGGTATCAGAGTGAAGGTCTAACCCTTATGACCTATGGGCCTTCTCAAATTGAATTTTTAACAAACCCAGGTGTTTTGGATATTCTTTCTTTGTTGGTAGTTGTTGGATCTATTTGAAGATATCTAGGATCTTTATGGATTTGGAAATTCTCTTGAATCAACATTCCTATATAAGTTGTTTTATATATTGATTTATAAAGGTCAAAGGTTTTGATGTATATCAATTTGGTTGCCTACTGAGGAAATTATTTTTCCAAGCCATACAATTGCAATATTTATTTTTAGATATTGATTTGTATACTTGCACCCAATCCGCATATACTCTACCCTAGCCAATGATCTCTCTGATATCTCTCTTACAAGGATATAGGGCTCTCTCTTAAATCGATATACCAGCCAATATATTCACTCTATACACTCAAATATCAATAAGCTATTACTGGAACATCTTGGGAAATGATCTAAAGGATTGCTCGATATATTGCAACGACCACCAATATCCAGGTAACCCTATTTTGATTGTCTTAGATATTTTGGGGTTTGGGAGCCTTTAAGTGTTTGACCTCGATGCCATTTTTTTTTCACACCAAGCAGCTCCCTGAACCTTTCAAACTATATTTTCTTGATGCCTTTATGAACATATTTTCTAGTTGATCTTAAGATTTGTAATATATCAAGTTCTTTTTTTTACACTTGCTTTCTTTAGGATTCTACGATTTACAGTGTTATCGATCACGACTTGTTCTTTAATGTAGTGCTAATGAATTTGGATGTGCTTAAATGTCTTGACATGAAACAAAAAAATTCTTGCGACTTGGATAAAACTTTGATTATCACCAACGAGAGGCGTGACCTAAGTGGTTTTTAGGTGAAAATCACCTAGAATCCTCCCAAGATATTGCTCCACAAGATGCACTAGTTGTTTCTTTTTCCTTTCCTTGGTTGAGGCTTTTTTCTATCCCATGAAACTATACCTAATGCTATGTTGAATGAATAACATATGGTAGATTTCCTTTCATACATGCAACCTATGGAATCTGAATTTATGCGTCCAATTGTCATTGTGCACATTAAGGCCATATTGCAATGTTCCTTTGACTTGATTTAAGATTCCTTTTGTCACCTTGCAATTAATGGCTTTGGAGAAAGCCATACATGATACAATGCCAACAAAATGACTTAAATCTGGTCAAGTAGTGGTAAAATAGATGAGTGCTGGTATAAAAATGGGTTATTTTAGTATCCTTTGAACTAGTCAAATAGAGATTAATTTTTGGCCAAGAAAAACCCTATTATAAAGAGGATTCCAAAGAAAGTAAATGTAGCACTCTCTTGAATTTGTTGAGATTGTAATGCCCTCAATGCTTATCTTAGATATTTTCTAGGGTTTTATCCATTTTTAGGTTTACCACTACTTTCTTTTGTACTATATCGTTGATGCTAAGTAATGGACGAGTTCTAGTTTATTCTTCTTTTTGTTCTCACGATGAATTTTCTTTAGCTCTGTTTATTTACTTGAGTGGTTACTTTATTGATTATATTTATTTTGCTAGGCTATTGCTAGTATTTGATGGTAGTGATTCCTCATTTCCATCCAATAAGTAATTTGTGATAAATAGTTGATGAAGGCATGCAATTTTTTTAAATTGTTTTGGTAAGTTGGAAATTGAATCCGACTCTTTGTTATTATTCATATATGTATACCTATACCAATCGTGATATACCAATTTGGGATTTCAGCGTTTAAGCCAATTTTTAATCACCCCTTCCCTTCATGGATGTATGCCATTTCAATATCATTCCAAAGAATGAGAGAAAACAAAGGATAAAATTATGGAAGGCATGAAACTTTCATGTGGTGGATGTGCAATATATTTGTAATTGAGCATTGTAATGGAACAAATCTACAGACAATTTGGAAATAATATCCATATGCATTGATGATTGCGATTCATTTTCGAAGGAATGGGGTGCTATGGATAGACCTCCTTGACTCTCCTGCCACTATTTAAACACTACATCTGTTTGTCATCATCCATTCCCTTCACATCGCTTAACATCTCCTCGCTAGAGGTGTTATGAACTAAGCTTACCGCGCCCTTCAGTTGGATCTCTGAGAGTAATCAATGGTCTATTTTCTGTCATGAGAGTGAGTGGTGAGTGACATATGCACTCGTTATCCATCCTTCGGTATGCGTATTATGGTTAATATTGGTGTAGAATTGGTGTTCGCTGACGTGATTTGAGGAGGATTCAATGTTGAATGACTTAATAGGATTCTCTCTAGTTTCCTTTGAGAAATTATTTCCAAGAGTGGTTCGAGAAGCCTCTCTAGTCTCCTATGAGAAGTTCTTTCCAAGAGAAGGGTTCACACCTTTCCTTTCAAGGAGAGAAACCTAATTTGTTTTAAGGTACCAAATGTAATATAATATGCAGAAACATGAATATTCAACATATATCAATGGAACAACAAAATATTGAGAAGAGAAATACCATAAATAATACCTTTATTCAAAGAAAGCAATGTTCAATTGCATCTTCAAGGGGGAAACCTCCAACAAAGCATAATTGTATTACAATATTTTTCAAGAAAATATTTCTCATGAATCCTACTCTTATTTATACTAATTCTATCTTCTAAAGAAAATTCTAGAGGAAGATATTTCTAGAAGTGGAAACTTCTATTAGGTATTCTTACATTGACTTCTTCACATTTAATAAATAAGCCTTATTAACTAATGCCGAACCTTATTACATGAAAAATATATTATTCTATCTACGTGAGGATTTAGGGAGGTTAGGTCCGTAACATGCCCTCCCCCTTGAAAAAGATTCTTGTACTCAAGGCTTAAGATGAAGAAACTATTGCAAAATGGTAGCTGACTCCCATGTGGCATCTTTTGGTGAAGTATCCTCCCATTGAACCAATACTTCCTGGATGGTTTGCTAACAAAGATGACACTCTCACTGGTCCAATATTTCTTGTGGATGCAACCAAATGGAACCTTCTTCATCCAACTCTGGTAGGCTAGTATGGGTGTGGAACTTGGTGCAATCACTTTTTTCAGGCATGGGACATGGAAAAAATGATGTATCTTGGAGTGTCTGGGAAAAGATAACTGATAGGCCACTGGCCCCATGCGTTTGAGAATAGTATAAGGACCATAAAATTTTGGGGCAGGTTTCTGACATTGCTGGGATTTGAGTGAAGTATTCTTGTACGATTGTAGACAAAGAAACACTTGGTCCCCTTCAAAAAATTGACATTCATAATGACCATGATCTACCTGTTTCTTCATGCGGTTTTGAGCCATGACCAATTTTTATTTGAGAGTATGGAGAATTTTCATGTGAACTGTAATATTGTGGTCAACCTCCTGAACCTTGGAGACACCCAACATGTATGGGAGAATCAATGGTGGCTTCTTTCCATAGTTTGCTTCAAAATGAGTCATGCGAGTGACAGTATGATAAGAGGTGTTGTACCACCATTCAACAAGGGTTAGCCACTGAACCCACCTATGTTGTCTGTCGGATGAAAAACACCTAAAATATGTTTCCAAACATTTTTTGACCACTTCCATTTGGCCATCAGTCTCGGGATGATAGGCCATGATGAGATGTAATTGGGCTCCCTGGTGTTATTGGATAAATCCGTAGGTGCGGACACTAACTGATCTCCCTAGATCCACCTGGATCTAGAACAAAGAAAGACATAACATGACTCTTTCCCTAGATTCTAACCATTGAATTAAATAGGAGGAAAGAAAAAATAACATACCTTATTATCGCTTCCTATGGTCTTTGTTTCTCCCTCTTCGCTCCAGTGCTCTCGTGCAGCCAAGATCAAGACAACACAAACCAACCAAAGTGAAGAAAGCACAATCTATTCAACAGTCAATCTATGTATATGATCAAGGAATTATACAATAAAGTGGAATTAACTTTATGGGAAAGGGACATGCTACTGTATCATATTAATGGAAAGTAAAGATTACAACCTGTGCCTTGATGTCTGACGTAGGGGCGCGCCACCCAGGCACGTCCTTGCACAAGACCTTCTTATTCTAGGCCCGAAGAACTCGAAGGTTATTCTATCTCCCTATCGAGAGATATGCACCCACAAAAATCTTCCCCTGAGGTCCTCTCTTTGTTCCCGGGAGATCAGCTAAATGTCGCCATCTCGCGAGTTCAGGACTTAAAACCTCCCAAATTTCCTTTCGAATCTTGCAATACCCGATCTGGCGATACGGGTATAGCTCCTTCCACATACAACCGTGGGCTAGGCTAAATGTTAGCGCCTCTCGCGATTTCGCCACTTCGCGACCTCGCGACCTCGCAATCTCGCTGGTTGAACCGTCGAGTTTTCACCCTCTTAGTCTGCGAGTCCCCGAGATGCGCGGTCCCACCTTACGCTCTGCCACGCGTCCACAAGAATCTCGGCTCCTCGGCGTTTCATGACTCGACGTCCACATGAGTCTCGCTCCTCGGCACTTCGCGGCTCGCGAATCCTTTGTGCCACCTGTATTCCACTCTCACTCTACTATGGCCCACACTGCTCCAGCTGTCGGGATATCGCTATCTCACAACCTCGCGATCCCCGTGGCCAAGTTCTCGAACCTTTTCTTGCGAGGTCCCGAGAGACGATCCTTTGCACAGATCCGACGGTCCTCCTACACTCCGGATCCAATGGCTATCCTTCTCTCGCTTCCTTGCAACCTCGCGACTTGGAGTACCTGAATGTTGCACTCTCAACCTGCGAGTTTCCGAGTTCGCGAGATCCATTGATCTCTCTCCACCTGTCCTCCTCAGATGGATGACTATGATCCTTTCGATCCTTCGTCGCCTCGCATACTCGTGCCTCGCGACTTCACAGACCCAATACTTGGACCTTTACTCGGTGAACTCCCGAGTTCGGGAGATTCCCCGATTGCTTGACACGTGTCCCCTCAGATGGATGGCTCTGATATTCTCGCTACTTCGCTACTCGTGAAGCTAAGGAACTTCCCTTTCGGTCCTCCAATGCCGAGTCTGCGAGATGAGAATCTCCTGACATGCGTCCCTTCAGAATGGACGGCTCACAATCTCTCGCCGCTTCGCTGTCTCGCGACCTCGCGTCTCGCGACTCTTAATCCCAATTTCTCCAACCTTCCACTTATGAGCTCCCAAGGTACGAGATTCCACCTACCCTCCAACGGTCAGAATCTCTCTCCTCGCGGTCTCGCGATCCTTGCGCCCAAATCCTTGAGTCCTCTTTCACAAGGTCCCAAGATGCGATCTCGTGAACAATCCAACGGCCCTGATCGACTTGGATCGACGTCCCTGTCTCTCCTAAGCTTCAAACCCTTCGGAATCTTCTCTCCATAACTTCCTTGCACCTCTGCAAGATCTGACGGTCTTCAAAATCTCGCGAAATCTCTTCATAAGATTTCGTCCGTCCGTTCTTCCTTGGTTAATCCGCGAGATGAAAAGAGTATCTCTCCACGAGATTCCTTCTCCGCTTCGCCAACCTGCGATGCTTCTTCCTGACTTTAAGTCACACTTGTCTACGTCGAATCTTCGGCGACTCAGAGGTCTATCCTTCCTGAGATTTCCACAACTTCAGCCTTTTAGAAAGAACCGTTGCACGCACTCCTTGCGGAAAATCTTCAAGCACATCTAAGTGTTGAAGTTCTCTTGACTCTGCGCACACCTGCGGCAACAGTCTTTCAAAGTTATGCTCAGATACACGACTCATCCGGTAACTCAATTTCATAAACCTTCTGTCCCATTTTCTTCAAGACCTTGCATGGCCCAATTTTCTTCATCTTCAGCTTGTTGTATGTTCCTCTTGGGAACCTTTCCTTCCTCAAATGTGCTAGAACCAGATCACCAACCTCAAATTGAAGTTGTCTTTGATGCTGATCTGCTCTGCGTTTGTATTCCTGACTTGACTTCAATAGTCGCTCCTTCACCTGGCTGTGAAGTTCCTTCATCGCTTCAGCGAATTCTCCTGCACTAGCACTGCTAGTATTAGTCTGTTATGAATCTCTTAGTTCAGAAACCCCTCTCGGCTGCATTCCATACACAATCTGAAATGGACTTTTTCCCGTGCTCCTGTTCACTAAATCATTGTATGTGAACTCTGCTTGCGGTAGTATGCTATCCCAACTTCTATGGTGCTCTGTCACCAAGCTCCTTAATAAGTCTCCGAGACTCCTATTTACCACCTCTGTTTGCCCATCTATCTGAGGATGATAAGCATAACTAAAAATCAAATTAGTTCCCAGCTTCTTCCACAATGTTCTCCAGAAATGCCCTAACCTCAATGAAATCAGGTAATCATTCCCAAAGTCCGTCAAACACGATGAATACCAAACATCCTATGTCCTTTATGGGGAATCAACCAATGATGTCTCCTCAGATGCAAAACCCCTACGCTGGTCAGGGCCATGGTTTCTACCAGAATCCGGGCCAGCAGCCAAACTTTTCCTAGCAACCTGGTTCCAGTCAAACTCCAGGACCCTTTTATCCAGGCTATCAATAGCAACCAAAACTACCATTCTTGGCGACGTTACACTTGCCAGATTTGACACGGTTGTTAAATGATCCTATCTGTCATGATCCGCGTTGGACTCCCATGCCAACGAAGTTGCCTTCGGACATTCCAAATTGTGAGGCCAAGCCTAACGAAGATCCAGGTGATCACGTGACTACTTTCCACCTTTGGTGTTCATCTAACTCACTGAAAGATGACTTCGTCCAGTTGCGATTGTTTCAACGCACTCTTATTGGGAGTGCCATGAAATGGTACATCGAGATTGACCGCTCACGATATTCTTCTTTTGGCGAACTGGCGATGGCCTTCCTTAACCATTTCCAGTTACCTGTGAGATACGACGCCGACACAGAGTTGCTAGCCAATTTCGAGCAGACGACAACGAACCATATCTCGGATCATATTCGAGAGTGGCGATGCCGAAAGAGTCTGATCAAAGTACCCATCCCACCAGCATTCCTCCTTGAGTGGTTCCTTAAGTCTTTAGTTCCTCAATTATCCAAAGACGTCGCGACTTCAGGGGTTTTCTCCGAAGAAGATGCCATCATGAGGGCTCAACAGTTTGAGCTTATCTACTCTCAGTCTGGTTTATTATATAACATCCTGCCGGATGCACCACGATCAATTCTGGATAAAACCAGACAGAGAGTCGGACCACATGCTGACGGTATCGTTGGTTCGGCACAAACTAAGCCCGCTGAGCAATTAACAAAACAATTGCAACAATTATCTATACAACACTCTGCGGCCAGCCAGACTACTTCTTTGGCTGCTCCTCCTACCCAAACATCGAAAGTACACTCCGTATAGACGACTAACCCAAAGGCCACCTAGCAGCCTGAAGGGAAGAAAAAACAACGCAAGAAGGATAAGGGGGATAAGAAACCCACTGATAATGCTGGCGAGGGCACCACGAAAAATAGGAAGGCGAGGTATCTGTGCAACTTATGTGCGGAAGACCACCTGACCCATCTATGTCCTCGACTTGCGGAGGCCCAGAAGTTTGTCACACAACAACAACAAGCCATGTTGACTAATCCCTTTCAGCATGGGCAAAATTTAACTCAAGCCTCTACAAGTTCCGAGGGTGGCAACCAAGAAAACTACCCTCCCCCAAACAATTCATCTTCCGCGAACGTATATATGGTTAGGGGTGATGCTTTGATAACGACTAGAGCGCACGACTATAGCAAACCAAGTGCCTTTGAGAAGGGAAAAGAAGTCGAAATCCCATCTCTTCCTCTACAGATCGAGAAGACGTTGGGTGAAACAATGACATGCATTCCAAAAGGTGCATTTAAGAGAGCTTCTCACAATCCGAATGCAAGGGCCGCTTAGAATTACTCTATGGTGGAAGATTTATCCCAAACCCCTTGTGCTATGTCCGCTTTGGAGGTCCTCCAAAGTTTCCCTGCTCAGAGGAAAGCCTTGTTGACTGCTTTAGGCTCTACTGAGACTTGTAACCCGGGTACTATCATGTTAGATACGACTGACTTGAAACCTCGTCTGCCTTACCATGTCGCATTTTAGATAGTAGTGGCTCATCCCATGAAAACTTTTACACGAAATATTTTCCGCACGGTGGTCGATGAGGGCGCTTCGACTTGCGTTATGTCGTTAGCATGCCAGAAAGCCATTGGTCAGCCCGAGTTGTCTCCATCACCTACTCTCTTCACTGCGTTCGATGGTCGTTCTTTCCGACCACATGGCATCATTCCTTCTTTCCCTGTGCAGTTAGGGGGGAAGACCGTGTGCGTCGAAGTAGAGGTAGTCGATGCCCCCCTCGACTATAATATTTTGTTAGGTCGTAGTTGGACTTATGCGATGCAAGCGGTGGTTTCTACAGTTTTCCGAGTCTTGTTGTTCCCACACGAAGGCCGGATAGTGACCATAGATCAATTGTCCTTCTCTAGACCTGACCTAGCTTTGGGGGCATCCACGGTTCCCATGATTGATAATCCTCAAGCTGGTGTCGTCAACATAGGAGTTGGCTTGTGCCCATCTTTGATCGGTACTTTCGATTACCCACCTCCTCATGGTGATGTCAAGCTTATATCGACTCACCACAAGGCTGAGATTTTTCACGTCTCGTCGTTCCGCACGACCTACTTTCAGGATCCGTGGATTCTTCCTTCCCCATCAGCCACGATGGATGCGACGGGGCATGCTGGCATGTCCACGCCCTTGTAGGCCACTAAAGTAGCATACTCTTTGGTCTAGCAAGCTTCAGCTACTCCTGATCCGATTCCCGCACAAGAGTTGGATCCACTTCTTGAGCCTATCTGGGCTCAGGATTCTCTTGCCAACACCGATTCGTTAGATTTAATATTTCCTTCTGACGAAGAAGTAATCGAAGCAATGACTAGTCTGGATAAACCTTGGGATGATCTTCATCACAGATCATATTTCCTCCTAGAGTTAAGCCGAATCGAGGCAGGAGAATTCACGATCACCATGCCGGGAGATCAACCATGTCCCATTAACCTCTTAGGTACACAGGAAATTTATGCTGAGGAAAATATGGCGACTATCGCTGAAACCATACCTATTAACATCTCCCGAAACCCTGGCATCGTGGAGAATGTCTTCGTCGGAGCGGATTGCTCCCCCGAAGAGGTTCAAATTTACACATATCTTTTCAAAGAATTCCGCGACGTTTTTGCCTGGTCTTATGAGGAAATGCCAGACATTGACCCACAAAGTGTCGATCATGAGCTAACTTTGTTGTTTTTCAAGCTCTCTTTGAGATCCGAAAGCAACATATGACAAGACTGCATTTATGCTTTTCGATCTCATCCAGATTAACTGAGAAAAGTAACCATCATGGAGTCTTCTTTAAGCCCTTTTTAGACTCCTTAAAGATGAAAATATTGCTGAGTGACCTCGTTTCTTCACACTCGTTAAATTGGTCCAGAAGAACATTCCTTAAACGGGTCTCATTTTAAGCCCTTTTCAGACCCTCTAAACATGAAAACATTGCCGAGCGATCTTGTGGCCTTTCACGCTCGTTAAACTGAAATTTGAAGTCACGCCCGTCCGACGGTAGTTTACCCCTTTTTCGGTCCGGACGGTCAACTGTACGAACAAAGGAATACTCTATCGAATTCCAATTCTTTAGAAGAGTATCCTTCGGTATAATTTTATTCCTTTTTCGGGCCTGAGGGACTAAACTTATGAAAAAGAAACCCCCCCGGAGTCCATAGTTAAGCTCTTTTCAGACTCCCTAAAATTGAAAAGATTGCCGAGTGACCTTATTCTTTCACACTTGTTAAAACGGTCTAGAAGAACATTCCTGACAAAGTTCATAGTTAAGATTTTTTCAGACTCCTTAAAATTGGAAAAATAGCCGAGTGATCTTGTCCTTGTCACACTCGTTAAAATGGTTTTGAATTGACGTCTAGTCGGTGCTAGTTTACCCATTTTTCGAACCGACTAGACTATTGTCGAAAAAGGTACCCCAATGGAGTTTCCTTTTATGCTTTTTCAGACTCTCTAAATATGAAAAACACCGAGCTTACCTTCTTTGGGATCGTTAAACTTACATTGAAGGACATTACCATTGTGTGTTCTATCAACCGCATTTGCATCCTTTACCCATCAGCCTAGTAACAGTTTTCCTTTGCGTCTTAACACCTTTCGCCACTGGAGGATTTTTCTCGAGTATCATTTCCTAGAACATCAGTCTTGTTCTTGTGCCTTGAGCTTGTATGTTTGCTGTGCTCGTTCCTCCATTGTAACGTAATATTCCTTTATTCTTTCAAAATCATCAAAAAGAAAAAAAAAATCAAATATACCCCAAAAAGAGGATGAGAAAAGTATTTTCTTTATTGGCAGCATCATGAGTCGCCCTTGGATAAAGTACATCTGTCTGTTTGATTCATCAGACTATGGGATGTAGTACGACCTTAGGAAGCTTTGCTCGCTATATTGAGTTGTGTCCTCCACCGTTTGGTTACTCTTCCAAACATATGGAGAGTTTGCATTGCCTCCTGCTTCGTAGACTTATGATTAACATATATGCTGCCTGAGTCTTATCACTCATTGTGCTATGGTCCAAGGGAAGTTTGACACTAAGCCTGAGTTGACCCCTCTGCAATATGTCTCTTGTCCGCATACCCGACCATCCTGAACGTCCAATCAAGTCTTTGTTCTAAATCACTGAAGCCTTCAGTCCGATCATCAAGATTATCAAGTCCATAACCGACGAGCCGTCGAAGACCTCTAGGTAGTGCAGTCGTACATTCATATTACACTCCTATCCGAGTTTTAGAAGATTTTGAAGTTGTTGCTCGAGCTTTGAAGTACAGCCATCAGGCCAAATCAGCTTCTGGGAGATGGATACTTTATATGTATATCTTTCTGATTTCGAGATGTAGCTCCGCTGTGTATTATTCGTGGCTACTCTTCATAGTTGTTTGACATGGATCTACAATGTATTTGATTGGTAGCCATGGTTCTATTTTATCCCGAGCATGGGTATGCCCACCTCGGTGAGACATTTGATATTTTTTTGCAGACGACACCTCCTAATTCCTGATTCCCGGGCTCACTCATTCAGCATATCAGTACAGATTGGTAAAGAATTGGTAATGTATTTCAGCCATCAGATGCTCTTCTGACCTCACACATTAGGGGGCATCTGTTATAACCCTAAATTACACCACACATGCTTACTTGGCATAAGGCCAATTCATATCCCTTCTTTTCCAAAAAACTACTGAACAACTCTTCTAAAAACTCCATTTTTAAAAAGAAAACTCTAGTAGGCCCACTACAGCCTGTGGGCAAACTCTAGCAGGCCCACTACATCCCGCGGGCAAATGCTAGCAGGCCCACTACAACCCGCGTTTGCCTTCAGAATCACAAAAAATGGAAAGTTGCTGACGAGACAAAAATCTTTGGGTCAGTTAACTGGAACTCCCGGCCATGCATGGCCAAGAGTTCGTCCAAAACCCTAGCTCCTTCTAGCCTATAAAAGAAGGGGTAGGAGTACTATTTGGAGGAGGAAAATCATAGCAAAGAGACTCTGCCCAATTTACGAATCCGTTTTGTCCCAACCCTTTAGCCTTTCCTCAAGCTTTAGGAGAATTCAAGCAAAGCAGTTGGAGGACAAAGAAGAGGAGGAGCCCAGGATCAGGATCAAGGAACGGTGACCGATCTCTATTATCATTGTAAGTTGGTTCATCTTGAGATTAATAAAGAATACTTTTCCCGTCCCAATGCCCGAACTTTATATCTGTTTATTGATTTATGCTTAATCTCTAACCCTCTAGTAGAACAATAGCATGCATGTGTAGTGTTTTTGTCTTGATTGCAGGATTGTATTTGGAAGGAGAAACATAAGCAAGGATATAAAGCGCAACAGAGGATCTACACCAAACGTCGATAAAAAGGTTAGTCGGTTCTTTCCATGTTTGCATGTGAAAAAGGGTTTTAGGTTTGGGGTAGAAGGTTAAAAGTAATTTCTTAAGGGTCATGATTTGCATGCAAGTTTAAGCCCTAGCTTGTTAGTCCGTAGGGTATAATTTCCCTACAACACATCCCTGGCCAAAAGTATGACTCGCTCAACTTTGCAAATGTCTTATCATGGCCAAAATGTCCTGCCAATCCTCCACTGTGCTTATCTTTCAACAAGTTCTCCCTCATGGAGAAATTCCGAATACACAGTTGATTGCCTTTGAACCGCAATCCATCCTGGATTACATACTCTATCCACTGGTTTCTGTCTCTGAGAAATGGATTCTAAGTTTCTTCATAAGCTTCTTTAAAGTCTGAATCATCTGCATACATGTCCTTAAGATCATCAAAGCCTAATGTCCTAACTTTGAACTCTTGCAACAACAAACACTTCCTTCTCAAAGCATCAACAACTTTGTTAGCAGTACCAGATATGTGTTTAGTTACAAAAGTGAAATTCTGCATGTATTCTACCCATTTAACATGCCTCTGATTCAACTTTTCCTGCTGATTCACGAATTGTAATGCATGGTTATCACTATATAAAACAAATTCCTTTGGAATCAAATAGTGCCTCCATTTCTTCAATGCCTGTATTATGGCATAGAATTCTTTATCATATGTGGAGTACTTTTCTTTTGCCTCATTCAGCTTCTCACTGAAATATGCAATTGGCCTATCTTCCTAACTCAAGACCGCTCCTATGGAAAACCCGCTTGCATCACATTTCACCTGAAATGTCTTCTGAAAATATGGCAACACCATAATTGGTTGCTCTGTAATTTTCCGTTTCAATAAATTGAAACTCTTCTCAGCCTCTTCCGTCTAGTGAAAAGATTTATGTCTTTTCTTCACTGTATCCATCATTTCTGCACTAATCTCACGAAATTCCTGATGAATTTCCGGTAGAAACTAGCCAAACCATGAAAACTCCTTACCTCAAATACGTTCCTTGGTGATGGCCAATTCTTGATTACCTCCACCTTATCTGGGTCCATCTTCAACTCATTTGCAGATATGACAAACCCCAAATAAATGAGTTCTGTCTTCATGAATGAGGACTTCTTCATGTTTATCAACAGCTTCTCCTGCTGTAGCTTCTTCATCACAATAGCCAAATGCTTTAAATGTTCAGCCTTTGTCTTGCTGAAAATCAATATGTCATCCAGATACACGATGACAAATTTTCCAATGAAATCCTTCAGGACTTCATTCATCAACCTCATAAATGTACTTGGTGCATTCGTCAAACCAAACGGTATGAAAATCCATTCATACAAATATTCGTTTGTCTTGAACGCTGTTTTCCATTCATCACCTTCTCTCATACGAATTTGATGATATCCACTCTTCAAATCTATCTTTGAAATTTTTTTTGCCCCACTTAAGCAATCCATCAAGTCATCCATCCTTGGTAATGGAAATCTATACCTGATAGTTATCTTGTTGATGGCTCTTGAATTAGTGCACATCCTCCAGCCTCCGTCTTTCTTTGGACTGAGTACTGTTGGAACAACACACAGACTCAAGCTTTCCCTGACCAAACCTTTGTCCAACAACTCCCGGACCTGTCTTTTAACCTCCTCATTTTCCTGCGGCGTCAATCTGTACGCGGCTTTGT
Organism: Picea engelmannii; assembly: GCA_009831015.1. Taxonomy (NCBI): domain Eukaryota; kingdom Viridiplantae; phylum Streptophyta; class Pinopsida; order Pinales; family Pinaceae; genus Picea; species Picea engelmannii. The sequence continues at coordinate 186,779 of ML788510.1, read as the reverse complement.
TTGGTAAACTAGCTCCTGGTATGAGATCAATATGATGACTCACACTCCTCATCGGTGGCAATGAACGAGGTAATTCGTCCACCACAATATCAGCGAACTCTTCCAGCAGTTCCTGAACTTCTTCTGGAAAATCATCCACTCTTGTGCTAGTCAGAACAATTCTCGGTTTTCGGACCACAAAGAATTGTGGATCCTCCTTCTTCTTAACTTCTGTAAGAAATTCCTTCCCACTCATGAGAAGTACTCTGTTTCTCACTTCCGGTTTCATTTATTTACCCTTAATCAGAAACAACATATGAATCCTCCCATTCTTCTCCAGGGTATATGTATTCATCCTCTCATCATGGATTGCATTTCTATCATATTGCCATGGTCTACCCAGCAATAAATGACAGACATCCATAGGAATAACATCACATAAAATTTTATCATTATATCCTCCTATCTTGATGTCAACTAAGCACTGTTTAGTGACATTTACCTGATGTCCCTTCTGTAGCCATGAAACTTTGTATGGACTCGGGTGATCAGTTGTCTCCAGCTCCAGTTTTTCTACCATCTCGGTTGAAACGAGATTATCGGTGCTTCCACTGTCCACAATGACTTTGCACACTCTATCCTTGGTCTTGCAAGTAGTCCTAAAAAGACTGTTCCTCTTCACTGAGTTCTCCATCTGTTAAGAACCAATACCAGATCTGAAGATATAATCAACACAATTACTGAATACACAATAGATCCACAAGCAAGATAGAAGAACAATATAGAAGAAACCACACTTTATTATTACCAAACCCTTGAGGTAGGGCAACACCATACAATAGATCCTATTATGGAAGGGATCCTCTCCTATTCAGTTGCCTCTTCGAGGGGGCAACCTCCTAATGAGCTTCAGCTCCAAATACAATAATTCTCTTCATGTTTCATTACATTGCTTGAACCCCTTTATATAGTGCTACCATCACCTAAGAACATTCTAGAGGAGGAATCTTCCAGAAGT
>ML788510.1:163549-184006 GCA_009831015.1 Picea engelmannii | reverse complement strand
TATGTGTTATTAGTGGAAGTCATTTAATATATGGGAATGTGGTCATTCAATGTAAGGTGGACTAGGTCCACTATATTAATAAAGGTCCACTATGGTAGTTGGATGTAATAAATGTGAGAAGGCTCTCTAGAAGGTTCCTAGGAGATAGGGATAGCTATATAAAGAATTCTAGGCAATGTGATGAAACACAGTGAAGAATATTGTGATGTACAAGCAAACATTGCTTGAGGAGTTTTATCCTTCCATAAGGATTAATATATGGTGTTACCCTACCTTAAGGGTTTTGGATATTTCTTGTGTTCATTGTTGTGGTGAATGGTTTATGGTTTATTCTTGGTTATTTCTGAAGTATATTTACAGATCTGGTATAGGTACTTAACACCATCTCCTTCTCTGGCGTCAAATTTTTTTTTCGCATCACCAACGATCTTTCGCCTTCAACGTACTCTATCTCAACATCTCATCTCTGTGCCTCGGCGATGTGAGTCTCTCCAGTTTCCTTCTTTTTCTCTGGACATTCGAATGACCTATGTCCATTCTTTCCACACGTGAAGCATGTGATTACTCCATCTCTTCCTCTTCCTCTACCTCTGGTACGAGGAAACCTATTATTATCAGTATATCCTCCTCTTTGCTCAGTATGCTGTTCTCTTTGCTCAGCATATGGCCTTCTCTGTGAGGTTCCACCTCTTTCAACCTTTCCCTGAGGTTTCTTCCATTCCTCCTTGGGCTTCTGGTATTTATCTTGGGCAACCGATTTACCTTTGGTCTGACTTCTGCCTCGGCCTATCTGACTTTGTTTATGGCTCAACTTCTCCTCAGCTTTCAGAGCCAATTGGTACGCATCCTCCACAGTTCGGATGGTTTCCAAATTTAGTTCATCCTATATTTCATACCTTAGGCCATTCATATACCTAGCCACCTTTTCGTCGTTGTTTTCGCGATGACTTGCTCTGATATTCAACCTGTAAAATTCCTCCGTATACTCCTTCACTGTCATCATCTTCTGTCTCAGGTTTTGCATCCTCCTAAACAGAGAAATTTGATAATCCATGGGAATGAATTTCACCTTCATCTTTGAAATCATCCTGTCCCAGTTCTTAATTTTCTGTTTTCCCTGGCAATGCCTGTCAGCTTGCAGTTCATCCCACCAAAAAGCTGTATGTCTCTTTAATCTCGTGACAACATGTCTGACCTTCTTGTCCTCTTCGATAGCTTCATAATCAAAGTAAGTATCAAGAGCTATAATCCAATCTAGCAGCTCTTCTACATCCAGACTCCCTTCATAAGATGGAATGTCCATTTTTATTTTTGAACTCATCCGAGTGATAGCCTTAATTAAACACTCATTTGCTGCATCTTCTGCTGGGATTTATTCTCCTTCACGTCCAACATAGCCTTCATCCTCGGATTCACTGATATCTCCTACATCAACGTTTCGCCTTTGTGACATCTCCATGTCCTCCATTCTGGCACGAAGATTTCTCACTTCTCTCTCCACGTCTGAATTCTGTACTTGCCTACTTCTGTCTCTGGACATTTCTCTTTCTCTCGACAATTCCCTTTCCTCCTCTGGATCGGTTGATTGTCTACCTCTTCTCCTTGGCGGCATGGTGTGTTCTCTTTTTCCTCTGCTACAAAAAGCAAAGAAACTGTTCTATGCTCTGATACCACTTGACGTGTGTATCAGAGTGTTCTCTTGTCTCCTCCTGCCTCTCTTGCCTGAAATATACAGACAAGTAATAATCTCTGATACCACTTGACGGAGGGGCGCGCCACCCAGGCATGTCCTTGCACTGGACCTTCTTCTTCTCGGCCCAAAGAACTCGAAGGTTCTTCTATCTCCCTATCGGGAGATCTGCACCCACAAAAATCTTCCCCTGAGGTCCTCTCTTTTTTCTCGGGAGATCAGCTAAATCTCGCTATCTCATGAGTTCGGGACTTAAAAACTCCTAACTTTCCTTTCGAATCTTGCGATACCCGATCTGGCGATACGGGTATAGCTCCTTCCACATACAACCGTGGGCTAGGCTAAATGTTAGCGCCTCTCGCGATTTCGCCACTTCGCGACCTCGCAACCTCGCAATCTCGTCGGTTGAACCATCGAGTTTTCACCCTCTTAGTCTGCGAGTCCTCGAGATGCGCGATCCCACCTTACGCTCTGCCACGCATCCACAAGAATCTCGGCTCCTTGGCATTTCACGACTCGACGTCCACACGAGTCTCTCTCCTTAGCACTTCACGGCTCGCGAATCCTTTGTGCCACCTGTATTCCACTCTCGCTCCACTATGGCCCACATTGCTCCAGCTGTCGGGATATCGCTATCTCGCAACCTCGCGATCCCCATGGCCAAGTTCTCAAACCTTTTCTTGCGAGGTCCCGAGACATGATCCTTTGCGTAGATCTGACGGTCCTCCTGCACTCCAGATCCAACGACTGTCCTTCTCTCGCTTCCTCTCGACCTCGCGACTTGGAGTACCCGAATGTTGCACTCTCAACCTGCGAGTTTCCGAGTTCGCAAGATCCATTGATCTCTCTCCACCTGTCCTCCTTAGATGGATGACTACAATCCCTTCACTCCTTCGTCGCCTCGCGTCCTCGCGCCTCGCGACTTCACACACCCAATACTTGGAACTTTACCCGGTGAACTCCTGAGTTCACGAGATTCCTCGATTGCTTGACACGCGTCCCCTCAGATGGACGGCTCTGATCTTCTCATTACTTCGCTACTCGCGAAGCTAAGGAACTTCCCTTTTGGTCCTCCAATGTCGAGTCTGCGAGATGAGAATCTCCTAACACGCGTCCCTTCAGAATGGACGACTCACAATCTCTCGCTGCTTCACTGTCTCGCGACCTCGCGTCTCGCGACTCTTAATCCCAATTTCTCCAACCTTCCACTTACGAGCTCCCGAGGTACGAGATGCGACCTTCCCTCCAACGATCAGAATCTCGCTCCTCGCGGCCTTGCGATCCTTGCGCCCAAATCCTTGAGTCCTCTTTCATGAGGTCCCGAGATGCAATCTCGTGAACAATCCAACGACCCTGATCGACTTGGATCGACGACCCTCTCTCTCCTGAGCTTCAAACCCTTCGGAATCTTCTCGTCATAACCTCCTTGCACCATTGCAAGATCTGATGTTCTTCAGAATCTCGCGAAATCTCTTCAGAATATTTCGTCTGTCCGTTCTTCCTTGGTTAATCCGTGAGATGAAAAGAGTATCTCTCCACGAGATTCCTTCGCTGCTTCGCCAACCTGGGATTCTTCTTCCTGACTTTAAGTCACACTTGTCTACGTAGAATCTTCGGCGACTCAGAGGTCTATCCTTCCCGATCTTTTCACAACTTCAGTCTTTTAGAAAGAACCCTTGCGCGCACTCCTTGCGGCAAATCTTCAAGCACATCTAAGTGTTGAAGTTCTCTTGACTCTTCACACACCTGCGACAACAGTCTTTCAAATTTCTGCTCAGATGCACGACTGAGACTTACTCCCTTAGCTTGCACGCTCCTTGCATGTCTCTAACAAACCACTTTCACTTCTGAGTATTTTGAGAACAAGAGTTTAACTCCCGAGCCTTTTGTCAACGCACTCCTTACGGATGACTCAACTTCACTCCTTGCAGGAATCCTTGCTCAAAGAGAAACAATTGTAACTCACCCCACTTCCTCTTAGAATTTAGTCTCAATACATGAAGTTATACACATAGCATGATAACAAATGGATAACAGGAAGTGATTCATAAGGAGAGCATTCAACACACATACACAGAGAATAACACAATAGCCATGAATCTGAATCAACTTCTTCTATTAATTCAAGATCTGTACATGGGTGTTCTTCTACAACTCTTTGCTATTCTCCTATGCTCTAGATTCTTCTTTTTCCTATTCTGAACTCTCTTACAATGATACAAATGAGGGTGTCTATATTCGGTTTTCCCTCTTCCTTCTAGAATTGTCTAATCTAAGAATTCAATTCTATCTACCTGCAACTACTACTATAAATTCCTCTATCTATCTCAGACAAGAGCATATGGCTCGAGGTCTGATTACATTCTTTCCAAGGAACTTTCATTAAATGATCTCATTTAAGTTTGGCACGTCAACTTCAAGAAGAGAATTTAAAAATTCAAAAACTTGCGCTGGACGTCTTCCAGCTGTCTTCTGATTCCATGTTGGTTTTGCTTATCGTGAGGGATGCTCCTGCATCAATGTCACAAACTTCCTTTCGTTGACCCTTGGCTCCAATACACACACTTGCTCACTGTTTTCATGAAGAAGATCAACCCCTTTGGATAAACTTGCTGGAGTCTCCAAGTTGCTGTAGCTTCAGTCCTTCACACAATTCTTTCACCAATTCTCCAATGAATCTTGCTTAACCTTTTCCATGAGAATTACCTCAATATATAAGAGAGAATGAATTATTTACTTGGATAAGAATGATCACAAAATATCAGTGAATCCAGTACTAGGATAACCATTCAAATGCCAACCCATCCTTCTAGAAGCATCGATAATTCATCTTTTTCCTTGCTTTAGGAGGATTTCTCACCCTATCAGTTCAACACAGTGTGAGATGTTCGCACCCTGGCTTAAGGCAGTCTGCGAGAATGGGTCATTCTCGCAGGAAAATGTATTAGCAGCTTGCGAACCTTCCTCAAAAGTGAGTTTTCTGGGAAGAGATGAAAGTAACTTTTCTCAGGAGAAAGTTCTTATGAAGAGCCTTAGTACACCATAATCAATACATCATCATGACAACCAAAATCATGGGTAAAAGAATGCCCCCCAAAGTATGAGGTTGGAATCATTGACAATCGATAGACTTTATAAGCTGCATGTGTGTGTCGGGAACTAGGAGCACACCTAATCAGAAACTTGCGAACAACCAAGCATCTGCAGAATATCATATATATCAATTCTGAGGTAGGCATTCCCATACTCAGATCATAGAATGATGACAATTGTAGACTTGGGTCATGGCCACTAATCATACACTGTGGATCCATGCCGTCAAAATATAGCATAGCCACTAGGAATACACTGTGGATCTATGCGAAAAATTCAAATTGAGACGACATAGCCACGAGACATACACAATGGATCTATGTGTCACTAATTATACATACTCCATCGCAACCTAGACAAAAGAGATGATATCCAGGGTCTTCAATCTCGTTGCCCAAAGTACGAATCTAACCATGTGATTACATGTGTTGAAGTCGAACATGGAAGAAACCACTTGATTACCGGTCATTGATGAAACCGTTAACAAGTGCGAGGGAAATCACCATTGATGTCAATGACTCCCAAGGTACCTTAGTACAATCCATCGAGTGTGAATAAATGAGTTGATGTCGAACATCCGATGGAATCTTTCGATCAGGGGTTAATGATGTAAACCCACTGTGGAAAGCGAGGAAACTTTCCATTGAGGCATGCAAGCTACAAGGTACCAAATAATTTCTAAGTCTTGATTCTGGATAATGAGCTGAATTCGATGGAACAAAACTCGTCACAGGAGGGCCTTGATGTATCCCCCATCAATGACACGAAATGAGTAACAGATTTTGAAGGTGAAACAGAGTATGATGTGAATTGGACTGGACACAGGGAAGGCCGACACAGAGAGAATGGATAACTGTAGATGGATGACTCAAAATAGGTTTCAGATGGACTTCTCTTGAACATATGAATGACACGACCAATGATTTGGCAACATTGACTCAAAGACGATGCAGGGAATGACCTTGTGATAAATCGAATGAGAGACAAATGGATTTCCAAAATCGGCTTCAAATGTGATGAATAGGGGGTGTCATGTTCAAGAGCAACACTTACTACCAATCAATACGAAAATGAAAACATATCCCTTTCCCAAATTTCCCCCCACCATTTCTGGCGAGTACCTCTTTATTTTTACGCAAGCTTGAGGAGGATAACATATGCTTGTTGATGTAAGCTCATCCTTCGGACGAGTCCCTCAGAGTATGTTTAACGAACCCTAAGAAGGAGTGGTTCGGTCCCATATCGGGTCTGTCAATGTTTGTTTAACGAGTCCAAAGATAGAAAAATCGAAGGTTTTTCAAGATTATAGAGTTTCGAAAAACACTTAAAAGAGAACTCTCTCAGTCCCTTTTTCGTAAAATAGTCTGGATGAGACCAAAAAAGAGATAAATTATCGCTCACCAGACGCTTACTTCAAATACTTTATGGAGCGTGAAAATAGCAAGGTCGCTCGGTGATCTTTTCATGTTTAGAGAGTCTGAAAAGAGCTTAAAGAGGACTCTAGGGGGTTCCTTTTTCGTATAACCTTGTTGAGCTCGAAAAAGTGATAAAAGTATGCTCAATCACGTTCTCATGTATTTTTGAGTGCAAGAACGGACAAAGACCATGCTCGATATGCCCCCAGCTTGAAAACTGGTGGCTTAGCTCTAGAATGATCATCAAAGGCTGGAGACATGCCCCCCCAAGCTTCGATTCATTCACCGGCTCTGAGGTTGTCACCAATTTCTCTAAGAGATGAGAAAAAGGAGAAGGGTGGATGAAGAGAAGGTTCAAGAGAAGTGACTGTTTCATTTTTTAACGAACTTGACATAGGAAAAGAACTATGCTCGTAACCTCTATTTCATTTTTTAATGAGGTTGCCTCAGAGATGCAAAAACTATCCTCCGAAGTGGTTTCATTTTTTAACGAGATTGAAATAAAAAAACCATGCTCAAATACCTCTCTTCTTGATCATGGATTCCAAGAGGACAATGCTCTAGAATGGCCCCATGTCAAGGGACAAAACTCGGTCATGGCTTCCAAGAGGTCTTCATTTGACGGAAGAAACACACTCTGGAAGGACACCATGTCAAGGGTCGTGACAAGAGTAAAGAGATATGACTCTAACAAACCTATCGAAGATATCACCATGTCAACTACTGGATATAAGGCATCAGAAGTTGAAGCCATGGGTGACAATGCCGCATAATTGACCTGTGGCGAGGGTGATACCATCTGCATATAAGAACCATTTAGGGAGGCAATCCAGTTGGGGTCATTGAATGAAAGTTGAGCAATAGTCACAATTCGTCCATCGTGAGGGAAATATATCACACAAAAAAGAGTAGACACAATAGCTTTCATGGCATAGACATAATCGCGCCCAAGGAGTAAAGCGAAATCCAAGGGGTCTTGGACTACCATGACCTCAATAAAGATAGTTTTCCCTCCCAAAGTTATAGGAAATTGAGGAAGGGTCCCTAAAGGTTGACTGGTTCTTCTGTTAAAATCTAACATATTTTGCGTAACCGGTGCAAGCGGAGGATAACCCAAGGCTTGCCAAGCAATAGAGGACAAAACACTAACAGACGAACCTTCATCTATCAACGTTTGGGGAACGTCCAGACCACAAACCTGTACTGTAATCTAGAAAGGAATGTAAGAGGGAAGACGAGGTCCAGTTAGCACACCCCAATCAAAATGGCTGGTCTCATTACTTGGAGGGGGTCCTACGAGAGAAGGAGGAATACCCCTCGGCACAGAAAATGTGGGAAATATCAGGTTTACTCTCTTGTGGGAGAGTAGGATCGACCGATGGAGAGATCAGATTGACCACTTGAGTTTCATTCTCCAAGGGGAGAATGGGGTCTACATATGGAAACGAATCGACCGCTTTAGTTTCACTCTCTAACAGGAGAGTGGGGTTGACCAAGGATGGGATCGGATCAACCACTTGGTCTACTGGTTCATCCAAAGATGTGACCAGATTGACCACTTGATCAACTAGACTGACCGACAGGGGAACCGGATTGATCATTCCATCAACTACAGGTGGGTTGAGAGAAAGCTTGCGATACGCAGCTGGAAGTTGAGGTTGTGAAACATTCATGTCTTCCAGTAATTTAGAGGCTTCGTCCATACAAGGACAAAGGTGAGTGAGATGACTCCCTTTGCATAACATGCATGTGAACTTTGACTCTACTTTTCTTCTTCCCAACGGTATCGTGACTAGTTGACGAGAGGTCATCAATATGTTGTTCAGAGGTTGATGACATGGGTTGGTCAGGGTGTGTAGACCATGCTTCTATAACCTTGGATAGACTAGGGAAATCCTTAAGAAGATGGATACCCTTAGAAAGCCTACAAGGGTACTTGGGCTTACGGGTTGTTTGCGTGATCTTGACATCATCAACACTCCCAACACGAGTAACAGTAACTGGTTGTTTTCCAACATGTTTGACAGTGGTTGGAGGTTTGGATCCTTGCTTAATTTTCTTCTTCTTATTCTTCCTTTTCTTCTTCTTCTTATTCACCGAGTTACTAGCTTCAGAACTTTTGCTCGACGAAGAAGATGGAACGGAAGGCGACCTTGCAAGTGAAGAAGGAGAAGAAGACCTTACTAGTGAAGATCGTGAAGGATCAACATGAGGTTGATGCTCTTGGGGGGAAGTGCTTGTGACTGAAGCACTAACTGCATTCGGGATTACCTGAGTGGAAAACAACCATACCAGTAATCCAATAGTGAGACCTGGAAGGCTCAAAGTAGCGATGTGAGGAGGACCAATGTCTCCATAAGAAGGAAAAACAAAAGGTTCCTCTGGAGTAGGGGTTCCTTCATTGGTCATTCTAGGAATTGACGCCATTAAATAAATCCAACCTAGAGTCTGCTAAGGAAAACAAACAACACACGCTAAAAATCTAGGAAGCAAGCAAACAAACAAAACCTTTTCACAATGAGCACATTAGTTGGTGATGAAATCCAATGTCGCGGGAACACAGTAAGAAGGGGTTGAGATAGAGCGGGTGGAAAAGTTACATTGACTACTTGCTTAATGGAATTACACCCTGGTGCAATGTCCCACACATAATCGTGGGTATACCCTCCAAGGAGGCCGAGTGAGTTTGACCAACGTCGATTCCAGGTACCGTGAAGACTTGCCCCTCCACAGTCACCTCGGGTAAAGAACCTAGAAAGATAGGCCACTAAGGTTACCACCAACAACAATAAAACCTGGGGGGACACTCGACAGTCTGATCCACATGCAAAGGCAGGGTATCTAGCCCGAAATCAACTCAAAAGGTTTCCACTCATCATTGTGTGTATACCTCCGAGTGATCCACGTAATACGTGCAATCTCTACACCAAGACCAACAAAGCAGGGTGAGTAACTCTGCTAGTCTCAATGCGACCTCGTGATTGACCCTTGTGTTAGAAGGGCTTCCCAGGATAAAATGTAATAAGTGGATTTAAACGCTCCCTAACTCAAGATTATATGTTTGTTTGCAACTTTGGAAAGTTATCTTTCACACCTATTCCAAAGCCCTACGACTAATCTAATGTAGGTTTGCTACTAGAAAAGATAAAAATGTCTAATCAATTTTTATAAGCGCTTTATTTTATGGCTGTTGATACTCAAAAGGAAGATGGCATGAACAATATGGTGTTTTGACCAACTCGAAAATTATGCAAAGATATGAAGATGCAATCTTTTCATTTCGATGAAAGCTATGATAAGAGAAGAAGAAAACATTTATCATTCACATATGCACGATGTCCCAAAATATATTAAACCCATCAATATCAAGATTCTCAAGAAATGAGAAAAAGGTACTGAACACGAATGCATGATTCATGCCCCCCCCGGCCATGAGGGGGAATTTTTTTCATAATTTAAGATAAAAAAATGCCAAGAATCATGCAATTTCGCTACTTGAAATGCAATGATGCCCCCAATCTAATATAAAGCAAGAAATTAAATCTTTTTGTTTCAAAAATTTCACTAAAAGCAATAATGAACTTTGTTAAAACAAAGAAACCCAAACTAGTCTTTTCAATTGCATAAGAAAAGTGATCTTTCAAACAATAAACAAATGATAAAAGACCAAGAAAACTCAACTTTCAACCGATCACTGGTTCTTAACTAATCAAACACACTCATATTTCGAAATCAGAGAGTATGGTTTTGCCAAGAAAAGTCAAGAAACGAAAGTCAAGACAAAAGTGACAAGAAGAGCCTTTGAAATCCTAAGACTGTTCATGCACGGAAATGAAGACAAGAAAGACACCAATCAATGGTCCAAGAAACTCTTATGAGGCCTCTAGACTGATCTGGGCAATTGAAGATGCCAAAACTCAAATCCAAAAGTTTGAAAAAACGAGTTTGCAGGCTGACAATACTACACAGTGCGAGAATTAATGATTCTCGCAGGTGACCCTTGAGTAGAGTGCGAGAACCTCGCACTGAAACCTAAAGGCAGAGTGCGAATCTTACCAATTCTCACAGGCTGCAATGAAGTACAGTGCGAGAATGTCTGAACATAGTCAAAATTTTGGAAAATGAAGCAAAATTTGAAAAGGCCTCTTGACCCAGAGGGTCTATCAGGATATCCTGAAGACTCAGAGATTGATAGGACAGGAGAAAATTGAAACTAGAGAAAATGGCCATAGAAAAATATCAAAATCCACAAAGAAAATGGGATTTCTCCCCAGTGGAGTCGCCAATTTTGTTATTGGATAAATCTGTAGGTGTGGACACTAACCGATCTCCCTAGATCCACCTGGATCTAGAACAAAGCAAGATAGAACATGACTCTTTCCCTAGATTCTAACCATTGAATTAAATAGGAGGAAATAACAAATAACATACCTTATGGGACTAAACCCCACCTGGGTAAAGGGATTCCTAACCAGGCTTACTATCTCAGACAACAGGAAATACTCCACCACATGTTAACACTCTGTAAATTCCCAGAGGTTGTTAGAGAAGAAGAAATTTACTAGAGGTAACTTTATCCAACCACTTCGAAACTGGAATCTAGCCCTACTAGTTTCAGAGAGGGATCTCTTTGTATGATTTAACTATGTTTTAACTTTGAGATATTAGGCTAGTTAAACAAAATAAGATTGAATGGTTTGTTGTTGTTTTTGTTAAGTTGGCTGAAAAGGTTTTTACGCCTCCGTTGGGATATGGGGTCTGTATTACAAAGATATAAATCTAAACAGAAATTAAAATATTCTCTTCACAGGGAAATATAATGCATTCATTGGATTCTTTAGTAGTAAAGTGATGAATAGCAGAAAAGATAAGAATATCAATTAAAGTAAAGAAGCATTTAAGAATTTCTTCACTGTAATATCAGAAAGATAAACATTTAGATCTTTCAAAGCCGGAAATAGAGTATACAAAGATAAATACCGCAACATGTGCTACTTTTACAAGATTTAGATTAGAAAAAAATATGACAACTGAGGGAGAAGAACATTCAACATAGAAAGGAAAAACATCACCAATGAATAACACGCAAGAATCCTGTGAAACGTCTCTTTGTATTGCTGGAAGATATCTTGATAAAAAATACAGTCTTTCTAGCTTACAGGGCGTAAATATCAACCCCTAGTACTTCAAAGTTTGAAGTATTTATAATAAAAAATTACATATGATCCTATCATTAAAGATCAGGATGTGACAGTTCTAAATTTAGCTAACTAACTCAACAAGATACAAAAATTCAGGAACTGTTTGATGATGTGTTGAAACTTCATGCTGATTTCTAGGGAAAACCGTTGGCGAGGCCTCTTCATGACCTCATCTGACTGGATAATTGACTAGGCTTGGACACCTCAGATCTTACTCAATCAGATTGCATAACTCTTCCCATCGAAGGTTACTAGGAACGCTGACTTTGAGCAATCTTCGGTATACTTCATCTATCTCTGTATACTTGGAAACAGTTGGTTTGATGATGAAAATGTACTGGATCTCGTGCTGTATGTTGATGTCTGACTGGAAAGATTCTAAGAATGCTTTGCCTGTGATACTGCCCTGTATTCTTGAGAATTTTGAACTATCTTTAGCCACAATGGCTAGTTTCTTTTTATAATCAGACAGTGTCATTAACTTGTCATTTATGGCCCTTAAGCCAGGGAGGCCTTTCTTTTGCAGAGCTTCAATTTTGCTGAAAAATCTTTGCACTCCTATATCCATAGCCTGGACGTTTTCCTCCAGTTGTAGCATCAATCCTCTTTTAGTCAGGACCCTCTTGACCTCAAGGATGGTTTCTGTCCCATCTTCAATTTTCAACTCCTCTAACTCTTCTTTGGTTTTTGAATTCAAGAATTTAATAATCTTAATGGCTTCTACGGGCATTTCTCCCAATTCTCTTTTTATCTTTTCAATCACTTGCTTGCTTCTTTGCACCAGTTCGTTCTGCTCGAACATGATTAGCACCATAGGCCATATTTCATTTATGGATTTAGTGATATCCATCCAGACATTTTCCTTGACCTCAACAAGTGTTTTGCCTACTACTGTTTTCTTTTGAGACTGTTGCAATTCTTGTTTGAGCTTGTCTGATGTTTGTTTCTCCTTGGAGTAGCTTGTTTGGTAAGAAGACTTGAGTTCTTGAAGGTTCTCAATCTCCTTTTTAAGTCTGCTGATCTCTGTCTCTTGCAAATTCATCTCTTCCATAGATTTTTCCAGTTCTGAGAGGTGTAAGATCCTCTGAATCTCCTCATTTATCCTTTGTTTAGGTCTGCCACTGAGCATGCTTACCACTGGATGGTAGAACTGCTCAATAAACTGTTTGAAGCTGAATTCTGTATAATTTTGTATGAGTAGCGAAGTCCAAGCTGTTACCGCTTGTGACCTTATGTCCTGGTCCATCTTATGCATTGAAAAGGAGAATCTGTCTGCTTGAAAGAAAGTGAACATGTAGGTCAGTATTGAAGAATACCGGAACATGCCCTCTGTGGTGAAATTTGAAAACTGTTCATGAATACTGTTCGTCAGGAAAGTGCTGTAGTCAAACTAAGCGGTAGGTCTTTCTTCTGCGGAGAAAATTGAAAATAAACCCAATATGGTTTCGTCCACCTAGATTGATCCAAAATCCTCCAAAGATTTTATTATTGAATCCAAAATGGGAGAGCCTTGAAGCAACTTATTGCTCCAAATATCTCAAGAGAAATGAGTGAAATGTGAGATGGAAAGAGCAAGATGGTGAGGCAAGAATTCAGTAGCATAACTTTAGCTCAAAGAATGGTGAGTTGGAAGTGAGGAGAGGGATCTATTTATACTTGGACAGACAAACCTACCTCTCTTGGATCAATGCCAAGTGTCCACCACCAAGCATAAGAGTAGATCTCAAGGCTAGGGCACACCATCTAGGGTTTGAAAGCTAGATCTAGGGTGTATGAAAAAGTAGGAGGTGTTGGGATCAATAAAAGAGGTGTGAGAGGCTTTGGGATTGATGCCAAAGAAGGTGAGAGGTCTCAAATAATTAAAAAAAAATCATTTGTGGAGTTTCTAGAAGAGGGGGGGCGTAACTCCTCTTGGAGGGGGCAAAAAAAGGGTGAAAATGAAGGAATGGAAGGGGATTAATGAGAAAAAATGAGTGGGGTAATCTTAGGAGGTGATGTGAACATCAAAGGGAGTCATAACTTATGAGAGGGGGCCCCAAATAAGTCACAACAACTTCCACCAAGGAAAAACGTCACTTCCCCTAGGGGGGTGTAATTTTTGAGTGTAGAAGGTGGGTAAGGGGTTAGAATAGGTTGGAAAAGTTTGGGAGGGTTAGGTAAAGTCTAATATTTCTCTTTTCCACCTTCAAACTCACCCATTAACTCTTTTTTACAAAAATTACAAAAATGACTTAGCAATTAAAATTGCTGTTTTGACTAACTTTGACTCCGGGTGGACAAATGCATAGCAAACTTTGTCCGATTGAGAATAAACTTGGTATATGGGTGTAGGGGGTGCTATTCCATTTATTTTGATCACAAATACCCCTATAAAAATCCCAAAGACTCAGTTTTTACAATATTTGCTCAAAAAAATATTTAATTAATTAAATAATTAAAATTTAATTAATTAAAAAAAACCTATCTAGACTCGACGAAATTCCGCGAAACTTTCTACACTGTCTGGCATGGTCATTTACAATATTCCTAAACAATATATACCAAAGGATGAGACCATTAGAACGTCGTTCACCATTTTGGAGGAATTATTGCATGTGTGAGGGAAAAACTCATGGGAAGTCAACGAGGCTGAAAAGCCCAATTGACAACCTGAGGATAAAATACCCTCGGTGAAAGGAACTCTCCTAATGAAAAAATCCCAAGGTACTTGAACTAACTATGATCCATGCAGACTTATTACATTATTAACCCACGCAGGGGTGAGGAAATTTCGTTTACAAAATTTTGTGCTGGAGGCATAAAATGCCCAAGTAGAACCAATACTGTCTTCAACATACTTGAATATGATGATGCACATATTCATGGCACATGAGTTGACCCCCTAGCTGAATAGACGGTCAACATTTGGCTCCACATGGGGACGTGTGTTTGATCTTCTCACTTTGAGATGGAGAGCATACAAGAATCCAACATCTACAAAACAGAGTGCTCCCCGAAGTGAACACCAGAACTTAACATTAATACATATTCATACATGATAAAATAAAATCAATTCTATAAACAACATCTACATAATGAAATATCTAAAGTACAACATAATAATTACAACATGAAACTATGATACCGAATTTTTTTTCTAAGTACATAATATTGACATAATAAATTGAAATAATACAAAATTAAAATACAAGGAAGGGTTAGAGATACGTTACAACCACCTATGCAATGGGTGAGATGATGCCACAAGTGTCTGAAACATCCTAGTCCAGGATGACTCACAGAATACCCTTTCCCAAGTTTTATCAACTTGGAACTTTTTGTGAGGAAGAACTAACCAAGAATTATGCTCCTTCTTCCTTTCAACCAAACACTGGAATATGATAAGCCGTGTAAACTCTGAATACTTTGCCTCTCATGACTGTCAAGGTGGGAAGCCAACCAATTCTCATAATGATATGACATCAATAAACTAAAGTTGCCTTCCATTTCCACGTAATTCTGCATTAACTCATCTTCCGGTTGAGAAGTTGGAAAAGAACATACCACAGGAACCATCATAAGATTTTCAAAGTCAGCATTCAAAAAGACTGGTTCCTCGGGAGGAGGGTGGGGACTTGAATCATCTAGATATTCAACATTTTCCAACTCAAGATCCTTCACTTCCTCAAAATAGATGATTGATTCATCCATGGATTCATTCGGAATCTCCTCATGAACTTCCTCATATTCTTCACTATCAAGCTCAAGTTCAAGGGGGTCCGGATATTCAATATACGTTTCATCTTCTGTTAAGCGAGCCTCCATGAGATCTAGTTGCAAGTTCATGGCTTTAAACTATTCATTCATGGATTGACGTTGTTTAGTATGGGCATAATGCATGTTCATAATTTTTTCTTTAAGCTCCTTAATGGGATCTGGCGAAGTATCTTCTTCTGTGTCTGAATTGATTGTGTCCATATTTGGGAGGTACTCTCTCCTCCATATTTCCATAAAGTCATCATCCGATTCATGTGTAAACATGTTAACTTCATCCAAAAAAAATTTCAAGTTCAAGGATGCAGTGACCAAACAGTGAGTTCCTTCTTGAAGAAAACTTTGTCAATTTATTTTAAAGTGGAGTCGCTAGATGACCAAGTTTATTTCAGACAAACAAGATCATCAAACAATGCAAAAACAAGAAGGAAAACAAAAGTTAATTCGTTAAGTTTGGAACAAGAATTGGATATCGATGTGTGCTTCTTCCCCAAGAATTTCAACCAGCCAACAAGGATTGCTCCTTGCAGTATACTTGATAGATTTGTTCAATGGAGTCGCCACTTGGAAAAGAATCACACAAAGCTAACCAATGCAAGATCAAAGAATTTTAAAGGACTAAAGCTTTTTATTACTTAGTTCTTAAAAAATTAAGTTAAGTCGTTTTGACCAAGGATAAATGACTTATCCCTGGCAACGACGCCAAATATGTTTCCGTCCTAATACACACTTGTAAACGTGAGCTAAGTCCAACTCACTTAGTGTGTCCTTAGAGGCACAATGCCTAGGTTCTCAGTCCACACTGTCACCTTGACTGGAACCTCTTCCTTCTAGGCTCACTCCTAGGGAAAGCCAAGGGGGGTAGTCCCTAGTTACTAGATGTGTTTTAACTTTATGTTCTAGGAGTTAATTTTAATTGTTTAAAGGCTAAGGGGGAAAAATAGCCTAGGATGATAAGGCAACAAATGCAAAGTGCAAGTCTATCTTTATGACAATCAACGATTTCCCTAAGTCAACTAAGACTAGTGCCTAAGGTTGGTCAATGGGGTCAACTACATTTAGGGGTGGTTCAATTACAAAAGTATTACAATATAAACAAGTTGAACTATCCCCAAACCCAATATTACAATTACTTACAAAAGAGTTACAAGTGTTACAATGATTACACAATATACAAAAATACAAAGATACAAGAGAATGTAAGTGAGATCAACACATGAGCCAAGCATGCCCCAATAACACTTACTTTATTGGACTGCTTTCACTGGCAACCATAAAAATCACTCAAGACTCAAGAAGGTGATGCTTCCCCAAGTGGGATACTCAACCCCTTCTTGAATCACACCACAATAAGCAAATAAAATAAGATATATAATGTTAACTCATATGCTCATCAAGACATAAAAGGCATGAACCATATAGTTGCAATAAATAAACATGCAATTATCACCAATGTGTGTTCCTAAGCATACATCTAAGTCCCCCCACACAACATGGATGATCTATGCAACTAAATGATTAAGGGGTTCCTTAAAAGTTAAGTTAATTTTATTTTCCCTCCCCCTAAACTATGTTGGTGCTTTAAGCTGCCTCCTCCCTTGGCCAAATGACTGCCGAGTGCTCAAGATAGTAAGGCAACGAGGCCCACCCTAGCTTCCACGGTCAACGCTGATAGTAAGATCACTTCCCAGAGAGGATCCCCTTAAGGATCACGGGACGATCCCTCGCCACTTCCCTCCATTGTTTTCCTCAAACCCGTTTTAGATGGTGGAGATGGCTGAATAAAGATTCCTAAGTTGTCTAAGTGTTATTATGACCCTCGGGTGGGTCTTTAGGTGTGTTGGGTTGATTTTAAGAGTGTTTTAGGTGCTTAAAATTTTACTTTTTAGCGCAAAACCGAATTGAAAATGATGGAAAAAGTGTGCTTGCAAGATGTAAAATTGATAACCATTAACACATTAACACATCAATGGAAATTTGCAAGAGATGTATCATTCATTTACTTAACCACTCCACATGTAAACTTGAAAGGAAATGTGAGATTAAGGTAAGAAAAACTTGCCACTTATAACAGAAAACTTGCTTGAAAAAGTAAAGTTATGAACATGAATGCTTAGCCCATAAAGCAAGATAACATGAATGTAGAGTGTGCTTGAAATGTAAAGCTGAAAATGTAATGTTTTAGACCATGAGATAAGATAACATGAATGAAAACAAAGTTCACAAGATACCCATTATTGACACATCATTCCATTCACCATCATTAGCATGTAATTGCAAAAAGGAAAGGGTAAGAACAACTTGCCACAATGATAAAGAGAATGAGACTTAGAGATTAACCATTCATCAACACATATTATATGTTAAACCCATGTAAAAGTAGATGTGCTTGAAATGGAAATTTAGCAAATGTGAGAGATCTATTATCCTAAACCATGAAAAGATCACATGTGCTATGTAGAGCAAGACTTAGAAATAAATGAGATGAATAAATTAAAGAGGAGATTAGTCGTACCACTTAAGCATAACTTAAATCATTCATCCATGAGACATTAGAAGCATGTAAAGGGAAATAACTTGAAAAAGAAAAGAAAGATTATTGTGATGACTATCTAGAATATTTTAAACCATAAGAGCATATAATCATCAAACAAATAAGTTTTCCTTAAGCCTAGCAATTTTGGGGATTACTCTCCCAAGGTGCAGACACATTAACTTATTAAAAATAAAAGAAACTTGAAAGAATGAAACCACTTACAATGGCCAAGGTGGAGGCAAGCTTACCATTGTTTGCCAACGAGGGTTGTTAAGTAAATAAACAAATTATTAAAGTGAAATAAAAAATAAAAATGAACTTGCAAAAAAAAAACTAATCTAGCCCAACGATATTGGGGATTTCTCTCCCAAGGTGTAGGCAATTATTATGTTAGTTTATGATTATACAAAAAGAATCAATGAAATAAAAGAAGGAAACTTGGATTTACAACAAGAAAGGTAAGGAAATAGTTACCCAACTTGTGGAACCTCCTGGGGAAGTCTTGTGGATGGATTTGGGCAGCGTTTCCCCTTATCCCTGGTAAGAACCTGCAAAAACCAGCAAGCAAAAGCTTGCTGGAAATGCTGCAAAATACACACAAATGTCAAAAAGTTTTCTGTTTTTTACACAGAAAATTTTCCACAAATAAATATCCAATTTAAAGTAAATATTTTGTGACCTATCTAAGACAAGTTAGCTATAGAAAATGGTATGAAATGACAACAATATATCAGATTCAAATAAAAAAGGAAAGAGTTTGTGCAAGCTTTGGTTGGAAACTCCTCTAAAGTCTCTTCCAACCAACTCTTGTGAGAGA
Source organism: Picea engelmannii (assembly GCA_009831015.1). Lineage (NCBI taxonomy): Eukaryota > Viridiplantae > Streptophyta > Pinopsida > Pinales > Pinaceae > Picea > Picea engelmannii. Next base: position 165,501 of record ML788510.1, on the reverse strand, counting down.
AATCTGCACACTGAAACAAGATGTGAGTCTAAAACAACATAATATGATGATATAGAATAGCATAATGAACTAATTCACCATACTAACTAACCAATATATATAGATCAACAACACTAGTGTCTAATGATCTACCCAAACAAACTAATTTGCTCAAGATACTAGCAACAAACCCACAAAATGTAAAGGAACAAAGTCACCTCATATGCAATGGACAAATCTGACAAATCTAGATTGATCCAAAATCCTCCAAAGCTTTTATTATTGAATCCAAAATGGGAGAGCCTTGAAGCAACTAATTGCTCCAAAGATCTCAAGAGAAATGAGTGAAATGTGAGATGGCAAGAGCAAGATGGTGAGGCAAGAATTCAGTAACATATCTTTAGCTTAAAGAATGGTGAGTTGGGACTGAGGAGAGGGATCTATTTATACTTGGAGAGGCAAACCTACCTCTCTTGGATCAATGCCAAGTGTCCACCACCAAGCATAAGAGTAGATCTCAAGGCTAGGGCACACCATCTAGGGTTTGAAAGCTAGATCTAGGGTGTAGGAAAAAGTAGGAGGTGTTGGGATCAAGCAAAGAGGTGTGAGAGGCCTTGGGATTGATTCCAAAGAAGGTGAGAGGTCCCAAATAATTAAAAAAAAATCATTTGTGGAGTTTCTAGAAGAGGGGGGGCGTAACTCCTCTTGAAGGGGGCAAAAAAATGGTGAAAATGAAGGAATGGAAGGGGATTAATGAGAAAAAATGAGTGGGATCATCCTAGGAGGTGATGTGGAGGTCAAAGGGAGTCATAACTTATCAGAGGGGGTGCCAAATAAGTCACACCAACTTCCACCAAGGAAAAACGTCACTTCCCCTAGGGGGGTGTAATTTTTGAGTGTAGAAGGCGGGTAAGGTGTTAGAATAGGTTGTAAAAGGTTGGGAGGGTTAGGTAAAGTCTAATATTGCTCTTTTCCACCTTCAAACTCACCCATTAACTCTTTTTTACAAAAATTACAAAAATGACTTAGCAATTAAAATTGCTGTTTTGACTAACTTTGACTTCGGGTGGACAAATGCATAACAAACTTTGTCCGATTGAGCTGAAACTTGGTCTATGGGTGTAGGGGGTGCCATTCCATTTCTTTCGAGCATAAATACCCCTATCAAAATCTCAAAGACCCAGTTTTTACAATATTTGCTCAAAAAAATATTTAATTAATTAAATAATTAAAATTTAATTAATTAAAAAAAAACCTATCTAGACTCGACGAAATTCGGCGAAACTTTCTACACTGTCTGGCATGGTCATTTACAACATTTCTAAACAATAGCTACCAAAGGATGAGACCATTAGAACATTGTTCACCACTTTGGAGGAATTATTGCATGTGTGAGGGAAAAACTCATGGGAAGTCAACCAGGTTGAAAAGCCCAATTGACAACCTGAGGATAAAAAACCCTTGGTGAAGGGAACTCTCTTAATGAAAACATACCAAGGTACCTGACCTAACTATGATCCATGCAGACTTATTACATTATTAACCCACGCAGGGGTGCGGAAATTTCGTTTACAAAATTTTGTGTTGGAGGCATAAAATGCCCAAGTAGAACCAATACTATCTTCAACATACTTGCATATGATGATGCAAATCTTCATGTCACATGAGTTGAACCCCTAGCTGAATAGGTGGTCAACAGGGGGTATGTCAAAAAATGGCAAGCGGTGGGAGTCTGGACCAATGGATCTCTTCCACGTAGAGAAAGGGGCCCACTAGAGAAAACACACCATTCCGGACCCCCCCCCATCGTTAAAAGCAGACTGGTAGGGGGGGGTCCAAAAATCACCGTCAGCCGTCCATCGGTGCACTTATCGCTGGACCATAGATCCAAGTGCGATGTTTAACCAACATTCCGGACCCCCCCCCCACCATTAAAAGTAGAATGGCTGGGGGGTCTAGAATTCAATCTCAAC
>ML788510.1:127860-163512 GCA_009831015.1 Picea engelmannii | reverse complement strand
CCCCCCCCCCCCTACCGTTAAAGGTAGAATGGTCGGGGGGATCCGGAAAATCCTGTCAACCGTAGATCTCAGTGCCAACATATAAACTGTTCATCTATGCACTATCTTTACTCTGTGAGTGCAAAGTCATATTTGCTCCAAAACTTAAGATAAGTGCATTATGTGGATTCGCCCAAGCTTTCTCTGTTTTTGTCACCATGGGGGTTAGACATCAAACCTTTAAAATATCAAAGATATGGTTCAATATCGATCATCATACATGTTTTATTGAGATAAATAAAACTACCCTATGCTCTAACCTAATTACCTATGACATTTAGCCCAGATTAAACTGTTGGACTAAGAAATTACTCTATCTTGGGGTTATTTGACCAAGATTAGGCAGTTTGGTCAAATTTATTCACTAGCTAACCTAATTTGCTTGGCTAAGATTAAACAGTTTAGCTAAGCTTATTCACTACTCCTACCAACATCAATTTAAAGGACTTGGCCATGATTAGACTGTATGAACCAAGTCATTGTTATTGCATGAGGCTCTATTCAATTTCTTTTATGCCCTCTTTTATTTTTATTTTATTTTTTCTCAAATTATTTGCAGAATGAAAAATCATTTGGCAACCAAAACAATAAAAGGATAAAATTTTTCAGTCACCAGTTGATCCTATAAATTATAGGGTTATAACAGGTGCCAACTCAAACTAATAGCATATAGTCCCTCATTCCCGACATGCCTGTCCCACCCTAGGAAGTGTGCCCTTTCTCTTCTCAATAGTCCTTTGGCTACCCCACTTCCTTTTCGAGCTTCAACAACAAGACGTACATGAAGTCTTAGAGCCCTGTAGCTACAATTTAGCACCTTCAGGAAATCAATTCCTGGGTATTCTTCCTACATTGCATCTTCATGCTCCCAAGTAGCGTCCTCAAGACCCTACCAGGTCCATTGGACCTTTACAAGCCCTATGGCTCGATTTCGGAGCTGTTTGATTTTCCGGTCCAGAATATGTATCAGTTGCACTTGGAAAGCACCTTCTTGCTCCACTTGAAACACATTCTAATCAATAACATGATTAATATCATGTATATATTTCTTTAGAAATGATACATGGAATAAAATATTGTTGGATAGATTGTCATTCATGTGTTGTCATTGATGTCAATAGACATAGTAAGCAGAGAAGCAAGGTTAATCTCAGGAAGAAAAAGAATCGACAGAAGAACATCACCTTAAGGCTGAAGAAATTCATGGTTATTGTTGATCACGATAGGATCAACAATGTTCTTGTGATAAAATCTCAGGAGAGTTGAGAAAACACAGAGATCAATATTAGAAGTGATGGTGCATTGAAACTTAGTAGGTATAGCACGATGAAACGCAGAACAAATCAAGACCGTTTGATGCGCAACAGCCAAATCTATGGTAGGGAAAAATTGCGGAGATCGGAAGCATAATTAAACTACTCGCCAGTTACAATCCCTCAATCTGTTTGGATCATCACATCTCATAGCTTCAAATATATATGATTGTGGTTGATCCAACAAACCATGATTTTAAGTCAGATTAACTCATGACCGTCAGATGCGCAATCGCCAGATCAACGACATGGATGAATTGCGGAGATTGAATGGAGAATTAAATATCGCGCTAGTTCCAATCCCACAATTAGTCAGGATCGTCCGATCTTATAGCTTTGAAGATCGACGATTGTGGTTGACTCACCAACAACGCACAACTTAAAACCCTAGAATTTGTGTGTCGATTTAAATCACTCGCAAGTTGTGGCTTTACAATCATCTTCGACCGTTAAGTTGCTTCGAAGAGTCCACATCGACAATTAGATCAAATCAAGTGGAAGGATAGGATAAGCGAGGTAAAGAGGTTGTGAGTTCGAATATCCGAATACCCGCCGAACATCGGATCAAACCTGAATTCCTGTTAGCCATCGAAACATCTCAAAGTGGAAGGATAGGATAAGTGAGGCTAAAAGGTTGAGATTTTGATTAGCTGAATACCCGTCAGTCGCCGGATTAAACCCCATAACCATCATCTGTCGGATCATGTTAAAGTGGAAGGACATGATAAAGCTATAAGAGCTACATCACATAATAGATCGAACCGTTGATCTAAAGAACCTGATCAATGAACAAAATTCACTTCGGATCTAAAGATGTGAGGAACTTACGCTCCATCAGTTTGAGATTTGAAATACCAGGAGCATGGAAATCCGAAGTAAATAAGGACCATTAGATTTAGAGGACATAACGAGGATCGTTGGATCAAGACCGTGGATCAGCGAACCATGTCAACAAGGACGTGTTGGAGATCCACGTCAATGAACCACATCAGCAAGGACATGTGGAATACCATGTCGACAAAGACACATGGCATAATCAGATGATGACAACTGTCAAGAGTAAATTGACTCATGTCATGTCAACAAGTGATGTAAGAAAGTTACGTCACTATGAGAGTTTTTCTTTGGGAGTTTAAACACCAACACTTTCCCAAAGTCCCGAAGTCCTGAATGCCAAAGACCCAAAGTGGACACGAGAAGTCCGATCTGAATATCACTTCGGGAGTAGTCTCATCCGTCGATCTACTACAGTGGAAGGATATTGTAAGCGAAACTGTTAACTGACAAGAAGCAGTCTCCATTGTATTATTGACTTACCACAGTAGGTGATCACTCCAGAGGAAAGAAGGAGCTGAGATCTGAAACCTCCGAAGTTCGAAGACCCAGAGTAAATTATGGCCATCCATCTCAATGCGTGATTAGGTCTTGTCCGTTAGATTAAACCTTGTAAGAACCAAATCCGACGATTGATCCATCTTCGCGAAATAAACGTTAACTGTCCAATCTGTTCGAAAAATCTGATTTAGAAGTTTTTAAATGTTGAAAACCTTAAGTTTCGAAGTGTGAAATTCTGTCAGTTGTCCATCTCGTCAGAAGATTGAATTGTGACCGTTGATTTGATGAGTGCTCAAGAAATCACTTGGCCTAGCATTCAGTCACCGCCGATGGTCATATGCTATAAGAGTTTTAAAAGGAAATTTTAAAATGTTGTTATAATTGGTAAGCTCGTGGTTCTGTAACACATGGTCATATGTGATGGTATGAAGGAAGTGCCTCTGTGGAATTTGGTCTTTATGAAATATAACAGAGATTCAAGATCGAATTTAATGGATGAAATTGATCCATAAGTGATCAATTTAGGAAAATCTATCACAGTGAAAATAATAACAAAGATTTTGGTTAATTTAATTAAATAGGTGCGATGGTCCAAACGAAGGGACACAATGTTTCACACTCATGCTGTTTTGAAGAATATATAACCATGAAAAAAGTGGGCAAAGAAAGTGTCTCTGCAGTTCAGATCAAAAGATTAAAATCTGAAGCAGATTCCAGAAAGAAAATCTAATACCTATGCATTTAGGGTGGTTGGGTGGTGCCTACAGAGGGAGTTGGTGCTTCCTTGTCATTTGTAGCTGACTAAACAGGGGGTTGTAGCCTCCCAGCAGTTGGTGCTGGTAAATTAGGGTGTGGGTGCATCTTGATCAGTTGGTGTTGATAAAAAAGGAAGTGCATCTTCCATCTATGTAACATGTAAAACAAATTTTGCAGTTAATAGAAAAAGAGTTTGTGGTTTTCCCATTTGGGTTCCATGATAAAATACCGTGTTAAAATTCTGTGTGCATTAATAAATGAAAAATTGATATAATTGGTGTGTCACTGATTCACCACCCCCCTCTTAGTGACATGATCTGATCCTTCAATTGGTATCAGAGAAAGGTTCCTTCAGCACATTCTAACAAACTTGAAGGTAGATCCTGAAGATGGATCAACAAGAAGGAATGCCCAACAACATAGCATCATTGTTCAATGGAGGAGGCTATGCCCTGTGGAAAATAAGAATGAAAGAAGAAGAAAATATTGTTGAGTACTTTCATAGGATAGATGAAGTGGTTAACCTAATTAGAGCGGCAAGAGAAGAGATTACATATAAACCCATTGTGCAAAAAATACTAAGATCATTACCTATGAGATATGATGCAAAGATTTCTTCAATTGAATATAGATCTGATCTAGAGACACTCACAGTTGATCAACTCCATGGAATTTTTACATCATATGAAATGAGAACAAGGAATGATATATCAGCAAAAGTTGAAACAATTTTCAAAGCATCTAAGACAAAGATAAATCAGAAGCAAAAACTTCAATCCTTCCATCATGAAGAATCTAATGTGGAAGAATCCAATTTCATAAGAAAACTTCAAAAAGGATCAGGAAAGTAAAAAGGAAAGCTTCCTTTCAAATGTTTTAACTGTGGAAAAGTTGGTCATTTTTCATCCAAATGTCCCTATCCCGAAGAGGACCCTGAAGATGAAGAAAATAAAACCAAACAATACAAGAAGAAGGAAAAGCCCAACTACAAGAAAAAGTTTTACAAAGAGAAAAATAATTTCTACTCAAAAGAAGAAAACAACAACTCGTCAGAGTCTGGTGACAATGATGAATCTGATGATGATGAAGTCATTTTTTAGGTATTGAATAATCTAATGAGATAGAAAAAATTAAACATAATAAGGATTTAGAAGATGAAGCAGAAGTTAATATGGAGAAAGAACTTCTCAGTGCCTTGGATGAATTAAGAAAATACAAAACTAGATATAGACAATTGAAAAGTTTTGTAGTTGAACAAAAGGAAAAACATGAACAAGAAGAAAAGGAGATGGAAAAACTCATGAGCAATCTGAAAAAACAAATCTTAGAAGCAAATAAGATCGAAGAAATTTTGGAGAAGTCTCTTAAAGGAAAAAAAATAACTTGTGAAAGAATGGAGGCATAAATAGTTCATCTAAAAAGGGAACTGGATGCAAAAATCATTCAAACAAAATTTGAAAATAGCTCTAAAATATTAGATAAGATTATTACCACACAAATGGATTTAGGTAATAAAAATGGAATAGGTTATTCTCAAAAGGAAATCCATGTTAACTCAAAATCTTATGCAGATGCTCTCCTCTGTACATTCAAGAAGAAAAATGAAGAGAAGATAAGTAATGATCAAAATTCCATAAGATTACTCCCACTCATCAGGAAGGAAGACAAGACAATACCAAAGAAGTTTTATCAAAACATGTATCCTCACATTTTCCTTGGTTATTGCTTTGCATGCTCTAATTTTGGACACACAGCTATAAATTTTAGAGCATATAGAAAGAAAAATATGAAGGTGAAGAACTATATCCTCAAGGATAAACAAGCATCAAATCAAGTTAAGAGAAGAAACTATAACTCCTTTGCACCTCTACAAGAAGGGGACTTACAATGCTTCAGATTTCATAAGCATGGAAATAAGGCCATTAATTGCAGATTAATGGAATTCTCAGAACAACCAATGTTCATTAGATAGCAAAAGAAACTTTGGAGAGAAAAAACATCAAAAAAGAAATTATTGCCCTAAAAGCTCAAGATAAAAAGGATCTCTGGTATGTTGACAATGGGTGATCAAAACATATGACAGGTAACAAGGACACGTTTTTAGACTTAAAGAAACAAAAAGGTAAAGTTACATTTGACGATAATGCTTCAAGTAACATACTTGGAAAAGACATTGTGAGCTTGGAGACAAAGCCATAAATGTGCTACTTGTCGAAAAAATGAAGCCTAGTTTATTAAGTGTTAGTCAAACCTATGATTAGGGGAACTTCTGCATATTTGATTCCAAAAAATGTAAGATTAGGAGAGAAGACACAGGAAAATTATTGGTATTGCTCCTAGAACTCCTGAAAATGTATATATACTATATGCAAAATTGAATGAGGAGTGTCATATAAATTCAATAGATGAAAGTTGGCTATGGAATAGAAGGTTGGGGCATATTAACTTAGACAATCTTGTGAAATTCAACAACCTTGGTGCAATAAGAAACTTTCCAAAGATCATAAAACCCTCAAATGCTATGTGTAGACACTGTCAACTAGGGAAGCAAACTAGAATAAGCTTCAAGGTAAAAGGATACACAACCTCTAAACCTTTAGAGCTTGTTCACACTGACCTATGTGGACCTACGCATACCAAGAGTTTGCAAGGAGAGTCTTACTTTATGTTGTTCATTGATGACTTCACTATAATGGGTTGGATATGTTTTCTCAAAGAAAAATTAGAAGCAATCAACAAATTCAAATCCTTTAAAACCCTTGTTGAAAATGAAAAGGAGACAAAAATCAAATGTCTTAGATTAGACAATGGTGGTGAATTAACCTCAAAAGAGTTTGATGTCTTCTGTGAAACCCATGGAATAAAAATACAATTCTCTATTGCCAGAACACCTCAGCAAAACGAGATCGCTGAGAGAAAGAATAGAACAATTCAGGAGGCTGTAAGGACTATGCTCAACGGAGAAAAAATGTCAGATGGATATTGGAGGTAAGATGTAAGCACAACATTATACATATCAAACAGAGGTCATCTCAGGGTTAATAGTGATAAGACCCCTTATGAACTATGGTTTGGAAGAGCTCCATCAGTAAAATACTTCAAGGTCTTTGGAAGTAAATGCTACATCAAAAGACTAGATGAGAGTCATGGAAAATTTGATGCCAGATCTGATGAAGGTATTTTTCTTGGATATACTTCAAACAAGAAATCATACGTATTCTACAATATTAGATCACATAAGATTGTTGAGAGTGCAGATTTCAAGGTAGATGACCTAAAAACGATAAGGATCAAAAATCAAGAGACCATATCTAAAAATCAAGATGAAGATGATGATGAGACATTCATCACACAACTAGAAGGAGTAGAAGAGAATGAAAAAGAAATGGAATAAGATGAGATGGATACAAGTGAAAGAGAAGATGATATTCAATATGGAGAGATAAGAGAAGAATTCCTAAGAAGAGATACAAATACACCCTCAAGAATTACTCAAAAGAATCATCCCGAAGAACTGATTATTGGAGATATGAATGATGGAGTGCACACAAGAAGACAACTACTATATCAAACATAATTAACATTGTTGTCATATGTTGAGCCTACCTCAATCAAATATGCATGTAAAGATGATAATTGGATCAAAGCTATGAATGAAGAATTGGACCAAATCGAAAAAAATCAAACTTGCGAACTAGTTCCAAGACCAAAAAATAAAAATGTCATTGGAACTAAATGGGTATATAAAAATAAAATGAATGAAGATGGGCAAGTAATAATGAAAAAAGATAGATTAGTATGTAAAGGGTATGCTCAGGTTCAAGGAGTAGACTATGAAGAAAAAATTGCATTTGTGGCCAGATTAGAGGCAATTAGGATGTTCTTAACTTTCTCTAGTTACAAAAATTTTAAAGTGTACCAAATGGATGTCAAGTCAGCATTTCTCAATGGAAACATAGAAGAGGAAGTCTACATTGATCAACCATAAGGGTTTCAATTAACCAATAAAGGAAACTGTGTTTGTAAATTAAAGAAAACACTCTATGGACTAAAACAAACACCCAAAGCATGGTATGCAAGGCTAGACTCTTATTTACAAACTCTTATTTACAAAAACAAGGTCTCAAAAGAGGACAACAAACAACAATATTTATTGCAAAATTGATGGTAATAACATGATCATTGTGGAAGTGTATGTTGATGATATTATATTTGGTAGTCAAGATGAATAAATGAGTAAGGACTTTGCTAAGATGATGCAACAGGAATTTGAAATGTCTTTGCTTGGTGAACTAAATTTTTTCCTTGGATTACAAATAATACAGTCCAAAAGAGGAGTTTTTATCCATTAGTCTAAATATGTTAAGGACATGCTTAAGAGATTCTAGTTAGAGGATTGAAAACCTATTTGTACACCTATGATAGTTGGATAGAAACTAAGCAAGGATGATGAGTCCAATGCTATAGATCCAAAACACTACAGATCAATGATTGGCAGTTTTCTCTATGTAACGGATTCCAGAGCTGATGTCAAGAAAGTTGTTGGGATGGTGGCTAGATTCCAAGTAGCACCAAAGGAGTGCCATGTTCAAGTTGTAAAAATAATCTTTAGATATTTGAAAGGAACCATAGATCTTGGTTTGTGGTACCCTAGAAAAGATTCATTCACATTAAAAGCCTATTCAGATGCTGATTGGGCAAGAAGTCTAGATGACATAAAAAGTACAAGTGGAGGAGCATTCTTTTTGGGAGAATCACTGGTTGCTTGGATAAGCAAGAAATAATCCTCAATTTCTCTGTCTAGCATTGAATATGAGTATATTGCAGCAACAGAATGTTGCACACAAACTCTACAAGACATCAAAATAGTATTTGAAGAAACCACAACTATCCACTGTGATAATACAAGAACAATAAGTCTCTTTAAGAACCCTATATAACACTCAAAATCGAAACACATTCCCATAAAATACCACTATCTAAGAGATCAAGATGAAAACAAGAACATTAAATTGGAATATCTTCCAACACAAGAACAAGTGGCAGATATTTTTACAAAACCCTTAAGAAAAGATGTATTTGAATATCCCAGGCAAAAATTGGGAGTAATCCTTCTTCCTACCTAAATTTCTCAAGAAAATAATGCATCAGTTGGCACCTATTCAGGGGGAGATAGCAATCAATGTCAGAAGGATTCATTTGGTTATGACAGGAAAAGTGTGATTACAGGAGGAGATACTAGGTGTCAAAAAAAAAAAAAGTATTTATACAGACAGATCATAAGAGAAGAAACCCTTTTCCATTGATGCCAAAGGGGGAGAGTAACTTTAGAAGACACAAGCATCACCACAGGGGGATATTGTGTATGAAGTTGGTGTGTTTCCCTCAATGACAAAGGGGGATATTGTTGGACATATTTTCATTCATGTGTTGTCATTGATCCCAACATACATAGTAAGCAGAGCAACAAGGTTAATCTCAGGAAGAAAAATAATCGACATAAGAACATCACCTTAAGGCTGAAGAAATTCGTGATTATTGTTGATCAAGATAAGATCAACAATGTTCTTGTGATAAAATATCAGGAGGGTTAAGAAAACACAGAGATCAAGCTCAGAAGAGATGGCACATTGAAACTCAGTAGGTATAGCACGATAAAACACATAACAAATCAAGACCGTTTGATGCGCAACTGCCAAATCTACGGTAGGGAAAAATTGCGGAGATCAGAAGCAGAATTAAACTACTCACCAATTACAATCCTACAATCTGTCTGGATCATCATATCTCATAGCTTCAAATATCTACGACTGCGGTTGATCCAACAGATTAAGTCAGATTAAGTCTTGACTGTCAGATGCGCAATCACCAGATCAACGACATGGATGAATTGCGGAGATTGAATGGAGAATTAAATATCGCACTAGTTCCAATATCGAAATTAGTTAGGATCGCCCGATCTTATAGCTTAAAATATCGATGATTTTGGTTGACTCACCAACAATGCACAAATTAAAACCCTAAAATTTGGTGTCGAGTTAAATCACTCGCAAGTTGTGGTTTCACAATCATCGTCGATCGCTAATCTTCTTCAAAGAGTTCACATCAACTATTAGATCAAATCAAGTGGAAGGATATGATAAATGGGGTAAAGAGGATGTGAGTTCTAATATCCGAATACCTGTCGAACATCGGATCAAACCCGAATTCCTGTCAACCGTCAGATCATCTCAAAGTGGAAGGATAGGATAAGCAAGGCTAAAAGGTTGATATTTTGATTAGCCAAATACCCATCAGCCGTCGGATTAAACCCGATACCCGTCAGCTGTCGGATCATGTTAAAGTGGAAGGACATGATAAAGATATAAGAGATGCATCACATAATAGATCAAACTGTTTATCTAAAGAACCTGATCAACGAACATAATTCACTTTGGGTCTAAATATGTGAGGAACTTACGCTTCGTCAGTTTGAGATTTGAAATACCTGGAGCCCGAAAATCCGAAGTAAATAAGGACTGTCAGATTTAGAGGACATAACGAGGACCATTGGATCAGGTCTATGGATCAGTTAACTAGGTCAACAAGGACGTGTGTTGGCCCTTGGTTATGGAAGGAAAGGAAAAAAACAATCTTCGCGGAAGACACAATAACTGTCACTGAGTCGAAGTGAGCAAAAGAGAAGGAAAGATGGAGCGAAGTGTAGAAAAGCAAGCTGTTGGATGAGGAGATCAGGGATGATAGATCAACAAGAAATAAGGATCATGGAAAACTCGACAAGTAGAGAAATCCATCATTGGATGCTTTGGAGCACCACGCGATGAAGAAGGAAAGACAGGTTAGCGAATTCTGGAAAAAGCGGGTCATGTTTTCCTAGGGTTTTAGACACCTAGGGTTTTGGTATCTAGGGTTTTGACACCTAGGTTTCGACCTAAGGCTGTCGGTGAGAGATTGTAATGTATAAATAAAGGTCAAGAGGACCTGGGTGGGGTTGTTGTTGTTGGTCATTGAGTATTGGTATGATATTGTTGTTATAGCTCTGTTGTGAAGGGAGAAGATGGTATTGTGAGATCTTCAGATGTGTGCGAAGGTCAAGTCCTACAGTTGGGTGTGTAGGAAGGGGAGAGAAAGAGAGAGAATAAAGAAGATCTGCTAGCCGAGAGCATAGATAAGAACTGTATGCTTTTCCTTAATAAATCATAAGAAAAGTTCTGTGGAGATAACCCTAGAGAGAGGGTGAACCATGTATATTTGTGTCGTATGTGTGATTGATGCTTGGATCTCTGTCATTGTTATATTGTTATTTGTAGTCTTATGTTAGATCAGATCTATAACTGTGCAGGATAGACCTCACGGATAAGTGATATATGAATTATGTATTGTTGTTGTGATAGATCCACTTGATATTCCCCTGGTTGTAGACATCCCTATCTTGCAACCCCCCTCTTAGTTGCTTCAGGTTAGATTGCATCTGCTTTGCAGGTGCTGTCAAAAGGGCCAGTAGCTAGGGCTTGTTGGTGCACTCTTGGAGTGAACCTCAGGTCTTCCCTTGTGCGAACAAATGGTTTCGTTGCCAGGACATGAATCTGTGTAAGGGAATGTCAAGGTGCTTCCCATCGAAGACAAAGATTCATAAGTGCATAGAGGATCAAGAGAGGCACTCCGCTGAAGCCCAAAATAAGAACCCCAAGCTAAGTATTGAAGGTTGGATGCAGAGACACATCTTCAACTATATTCATGAGATATTCTTTGGAGGAATCCATCAAGAGCTATATGAGTGGTTAGCTAGATTAGCCAATACCTAGTTTGAGATAAGATCTAGACCTCCTATGGTCTGGACGCCGAAGTTTATTAAGAAGGTTAAGAGAGTTGAAAACACCGTATCAAGGGTTGTAGATCACTGGTTCAATAGTACCATTGGAGGGTATATCATCGAATTTGCTGTTGATAGAAAATAATCATATAGGCAGGTCGAGAGATACTTCTTCAAAGGACCTAGAGAATTTTTTTTACAATTTCTGAAGCTAAGAATCAAGATGTCGTTGGATGAAAAGAACGTCTTGAAGATACAGTAGATTGGTTGGATCTAAAAAAGATAATGTTCAAAAATTCAGACAGCGACAATGACACAGAAGCCAGACATATGTGCAGTGGGAAAGTATTTTGAGGGGTTCACCTTGAGAACTTGTTCAATCAAAACTACAGAGACGAGGGTTTCTAAAGTGGAGAAGAGGCAGATTTGACAGATGAAGAACATTCAGAACCCACCCGAGCAGAGGAAGATGAAGCTAAATAACTTGGCCACAACGAGCCAAAGACATCAAGAACTGCACAAACCACTGAAGTAAGTAATATCGATCCTTCTGTTATTTTAGAAACGCTAAATAATCAGAATATTATGAGTCACCAGAGTCCGCAGACTACTATTACTAGTATTTCAACATCTACTCAGATAGGAAACCTAGGCAGCTCTATGGAAGATGAGATGAGGATCCCTATCTTTAAAGGAGATTGATATGAAGATCCTGATCAACATTGGTTCCTATGCGAGGCCATATGGAACATTAAAAATATTACCGATGAAGCTGTTAAAAAAAACCAATTTAGTACTACGTTGAGGGATTACGCGCTGAGTTGGTACATGAAGCTTGTCCAAGGACTTGCGCAACCTAAGCCACTAAATGAGATCAAGAATGCGCTGGTTGTAGAGTTTAAAAAACCTAAGTTAGAGTCACAGTGTATTACTGAGCTGAAGGAGATCAAACAGAAGGTAGCCGAACCTGCTTGGGAGTTCGATCAAAGATTCAAGACCCTAACAGGCCAATTGACTTTTAATATCCCATATGAGCAGAACAAAGAATGGTTCATCACTGCTCTTTTACCACACATCAGAGTTTCCCTGATGCAGCAGAATATTTCATCGTAGGCAGAAGCTCTGGATATCACCATGAAGCTTGAATAAACACCTATGGGAGAATCTAGCTCAGACATGAGACAAATCTTGAGCCAACTGACTAGTTTGTCTCTGCAGGTTGAGGATATGAATAAGGACAAGGGGAAGGACAAAAGAGAATATATCTAGCGTGTAAGATGCATATCCGAAGGTCATGATAAAGAACATTGTCCCTTGTTTCATGAATATTTGGCCTCAGGAGTGTTGAGCCCCTTGAAGCAAGTTAACCTGCCCTGGTGCGAAGTATGTAGAAAATGACATCACCCTGGTGAGTGCTACTATATGTAGAAGTACTTTCAGACACCCACAAACTTGTATTGCACATTCTATAAGTCCATAGGGAATGATGATAGAGATTTTAGGGCTTTTGACCTGATGCATGAAAGATCAAGAGACATATACAAGATCCAAGGCGAAGTACACCAAGAAGGAAACAATGCACAATATAATTCTCCAGGAAGAGGAAGTTTCAATCCTCATGGTGGATACAGAGGATGAGGACGAGGAGGAGGTATGGGTCAAGGCCAAGGACAAATAATCAGTTACAACTACATGCAAATAGGACATTTAGTGAGGGACTGCCATAACCCTTGCACAACCTGCAGTTATTGCAATTCCTTCGAGCATATCATCGAGGACTGCCCTTTGCTGCTATCTAAGCTTCAGGAAATATGAGGACCTCAGAAAAACCTGCAAGTACAAAAAATATATGCTGAAACTCATGGAACAGACCCTATATTCACTGTTATCACTCGAGGAGGCACTGATACAGGAGAAAATAGAGCAGCCCAAGGAAAGACTATAGACGACCACAGAGTCAGGAAAACTACAACGAAGACCCCAACGTTCGATGCTAAGAAAGAAAGACATATATTTGAGGAGGCAAGAAAATATTTCAAAGGAGATCAATGGTCTTCATCAAAGAAACAACCATAAATCAAAGAATATGGCATGCCTTAGGCATTTGATCAGTTTGCGTCACCAAGAGAAGGAAAAGAGGTAAGCAAACTCATGGAATTTCTGTGCAATTTTATTAAGTTGATTCAAGATAAAAGTGTTGTACAAGAATTACAAGATTTAATCAAGAAGTATGAGCTAGGAAAGATAGATTCCTTACTGAATAGGGTAGTGCACCAAATTGGGAAAAGGAGAAGGACAAATAAAGAATTACACCTGAATGCTCAAATAGGAGAATATGATATAGACTATGTGGTCCTTGACTTAGGGTCAGAGGTCAATGTCATGACGAAGCAAACCTATGCATGAATGGGAAAACCAAAGTTGGTCTATTCCCCTTATCAGTCTTAGAATGGATAATTAGCAAGCTGTCAATCCATTTGGAAGATTGGAGCATGTACCTGTGGACATCGATGGAGTTAGAACCTTTGCAGATTTTGAATTAATTGAAATTGTTGATGACAACTGCCCTTATCCTACATTATTAGGAATTGATTGGGCCTTCGACAATTCTACTGTTGTTGATTTAAAGAAGAGGTGTATGAAATTTGAAAGGGATGGCCTTAGGGTCATTGCACCTTTAGATCCAGATGAGGGTCCTCGATACATAGATCCTGTCAGAGAAGAATATCACACGTATGAACTGGAAAACATCTACAAACTAACATCCAGCCAACACGATTATATCAATCCTACAGTCGATGGGAATCTAAGCTGGCGAAGTGACAACACATGTTCATTAGACTCAGAAGAAGCATTGGACTAACTAGAGAGGTTCACTTCGCTAGATCGACACAATAGTGAGTAACTTACCCACATTTGATGGGATGAACCCTTTAGAGAAATTCTTATCAAAGTTTGAGACAAGTGTACCAACACAACAAAGGCTATTGGCAATGGATGAGGCCATGAAATCCACACCATCAATATGGTGGGGGACGCACAAAGGAAACATCACAGACTGGACACAATGTCAAACTTTGATGACAACGCAATTCTCAGCACAAGTAGGAAGCTGCGAAGTGAGGTACATAGGTCGAAGTTTCCCAAAGGACCATGTGCGAAGCTATGAAGAGGCCTGGAGTGACATTCCTCGAGAATAATGGGTGATCAGATTCATTAACACATTGGACACGATCCCTATCAACTGGTACCTTCAAGTGGAGATGCGCCTCATCACTTCAGATTGGGAATGTATGATACCGAATTTTGTAGCCACCTTTTTGTTTGAAAGTGAATTTCCTTCAGTAGACCAAGCATTACAAATTGTGAGACATAAATTATTTAAGGAGGCATCTGGCCTCCCTTTGGAGCAAGAAGAGGATGAATGGACCACGCCATTCCAGAAATTCCAAGGATGTTACAACATTAATGCTGATGAAGATGATGATCCGAGGAAGGTAAACATCGCTGAGATAGAAGGCCATAGAAATGTGGAAGGACCAGGAGTTGATCTGCCATTCATAGGACAACCGATCAAAATAAAGAAAGTCAATATTGGGACAGAGGAGACATCGAAGCTTGCCAATGTCGGAGATTATTGGGATGCTGCTACCATTGACAAGATTACAGAGTTATTGCACGAATATTAGGACTTGTTCCCGACCAAGTTCATTGATATGAAGGGAATCAAAGGGCCTATGGGTGAGATGATAATACCTTTGAAACCATATGTGAAGCTAGTCAAGAAAATACCTTACAGACTGAACCCAAAATAGAAGGAAAAAGTGAAGATTGAGCTCGAAAAAATGCTCGAAACAAGGATTATTGAACCTGTTGAAGAGTTGGAGTGGATCAGCCCTATGGTGGTACAAGACAAGAAGACAGGAGAAATCAGGATCTATGTGGACCTCAAAAAGTTGAATGATGTCTGTTTGCATGACCCTTTTCCTACACCATTCACAGACGAAGTGTTGGATAACGTGGGAGGCCAGGAAGTATATTCTTTTACAGACGAATTTTCGGGATACCATCAGATCCGCATTGCCAAGGAGGACCGTCATAAGACTACATTTGCCACAGAGTGGGGATCCTACCAATATACAGTAATTCCATTTGGATTGAAGAACGCCCCAGCCATATTTTCCAGAGTGGTGGTCGAAGCGTTCAAAGAATTTTTGCATAAATTTTTAGAAGCATACTTTGATGACTAGACTATTTTTAGTTTGTTTAAAAATCATATTGAATGTCTAAGGCTAATGTTGGACAAATGCAGGTAGTGTCAAATTGCTTTGAATCTGAATAAATGCATCTTCTTCTTACCATTTGGAGTGTTATTAGGTCATATTGTATGCAAGCAGGGATTGCTGGTAGACCCATCTAAAATTGCAATTATAGTTGATTTTCCACCTCCTACTTCAGTCAAACAACTGTGCACTGCACTGGGCCATACTAGATATTACAGGAAATTTATCAAAGGATATACCCAAATTACAACACCAATGGAGAAGTTGCTGAAGAAGGATTGCCAGTATGAGTGGACAGATGAATGTCAACAGAGCTTCGACACACTGAAACAAAAGATGGTTATAGCGCTCATTCTGGTTTTTCCAGATTGGAGCAAAGAATTCCATGTGCATGTCGATGCATCTTATATTGCATTAGGAGCAGTACTGGAACAACCTGGAGAAGGGGACATTGATCATCCATTAGCATTTTCTAGCAGGAAGCTATCCACAACTGAAGTTAATTACACCACTACATAGAGAGAGGGACTAGCCATGGTGTATGCACTGCAAAAATTACGCCACTACTTGTTGGTAGGACACCTTAAAATTTTTACTGATCGCTCCACGCTGAAGTACCTAGTCAACAAGCCAGTGTTGGGGGGGTGAATATGTAGATGGATTCTGCTGTTTTAAGAATATGATTTTGAGATCATAGTTAAGACAGGAAGAATGAACAAGGGCCCATACCACTTATCAAGGTTGGAACATGGTGAAGAACCCACCAGTTTGGAGGATACATTACCGAATGCACAACTTCTCGCCATTATAAAGATTGATGACCACTTCGAAGACATAGTCCAGTTCCCATCAACAGGAATGGCTCCAAGTGTGTATACAATTCCTCAAAAGAAAAAAACTAGTGGTGTGTGTTGTGGACTTTTCACTTATAGTTGGAAAACTGTACAAAATGGGACTGGGTGAAATATTAAGGAGGTGTGTTATGGAGATAGAGTGACCACTGATCCTTGCAGAAGCTCATAAAGGCATCACAGGAGGACATTATGTAGGGAAAGCAACTGCGCAGAAGGTTATGCGAGCTGGCCTTTGGTGGCCTACGTTACACAAAGATACTAAAGAGTATGCCAGAGCATGCAATGTATGCCAGAGAATTGAAAAACCATCCCGAAGAGATAGAATTCCATTAGCACTGCAGATGACCCTACAAGAATTTGAAAACTGGGCCATTAACTTTGTGGGACCTATAAACCCACCAGGAAAGCGCACAGGAGCAAGGTACATTATTACTGCGAAAAAATACTTAACTAGATGGGCCGAAGCCAGAGAAGTCAAAGACTGTAGTGCAACTACAGCGGCACATTTTATATTCGATGACATATTAACCAGGTTTGGATTCCCTAAGATTCTTATGAGTGATCAAGGTAGACACTTCATCAATAAGACAATTGAAGCCATGACTGAAGAATTTGCAGTCCACCATCAGAAGAGTACACCTTACCATCCACAAGAAAAAGGAATGGTTGAAGCATTCAACAAGATTTTGGAGACAACATTGAGAAATATTTGCATCATGAACAAGGATGACTGGGATTTAAGAGTACCAACAATACTCTAGGCTTATAGAACCACTTGCAAGAAATTAACAATGTAGACCCCCTTCAAGTTGGTTTATGGTCTCGAAGTTGTTGTCCCGATGGAATACTTAGTACCAAGCCTAAGAATTGCTGCATTTACAAACATGGATGATACCAACGCTGTTCACGAGAGGCTTGCACAATTGGTTGAAATGGAAGAAGACAGATTCATTGCAGGATTCCATCAGCAAGTTCAGAAGGAACGAGAAAAGTCCTATCATGACAAGAACATCAAGAAGAAGACATTCAAGTAAGGTGATTTAGTACTGGTGTATGACAGTAAGTTTATTAAACACCCTGGTAAGTTCAAAACGCATTGGATCGGACCATTTGAGATTGCCTATGTTACAAAAGCTGAAGACATTGAAGGGAGACTAGAAGGAAGGATTGGGGAATGGGAGTCGGTTGAAGTTGTACTATGATAACTAGCTGCCTCACAATTCTCAGTAAAAGCATGAGGAAAAGGGTCCAGGTACTAGGTGTAGTTGAAACTGGGTACCAGACACAGAAAAGACAGTCTGCACAAGGATGTAAAGGAGGCATAAAGCATAAAGCAAGGGATACACTGTGCAGTACAAAGTCGAAGTAAAACAAGAGGATCAGATCTGATGTGCTTCAGGATGAGTCATAGGTGAGTGTTGGGGGCCTGTTGTCCCTTGGTTATGGAAGGAAGCAAAGAACAAGGAAGGAGAGGAAAAAATTGAGATTCACGAGAGACACAGTAACTGTCACTGAGTTGAAGTGAGAAAAAGATCAAGAATGATGGAGTGAAGTGTGGAAAAGAAATCCGTTGGACAAGGAGATCAGGGATGACAGATCAACAATAAAGAAGGATTGTGGACAACTTAGCAAGCAGAGAAAGCCATCATTGGATGCTTTGGATCACCGCACGATGAAGAAGGAAAGATAGGCTGGCGAAGTCCGAAAAAAGCGGGTCAAGTTGACCTAGGGTTTTGGTATTTAAGGTTTTTGCACCTAGGTTTCGACCTAAGGCTGTCAGTGAGGGATTGTAATGTATAAATAAAGGTCAAGAGGACCTGGGTGGGGTTGTTGTTGTTGGTCATTGAGTATTGGTATGATATTGTTGTTATAGCTCTGTTGTGAAGGGAGAAGATGGTATTGTGAGATCTTCAGCTGTGTGCGAAGGTCAAGTCTTGCAACTGGGTGCACGGGAAGGGGAGAGAAAGAGAGAGAAGAAATAAGATCTACTAGTTGAGAGCATAGGTAAGAACTGTATGCTATGCCTTAATAAATCATAAGCACATTTCTGTGGATGTATCCCTAGAGAGAGGGTTAACCATGTATATTTTGTGTCGTATGTGTGATTGATGCTTGGATCTCTATCATTGTTATATTGTTATTTGCAGTCTTATGTTAGATCAGATCTATAGCTGTGCAGGATAGACCTCACCGATAAGTGATATATGAATGCTGTATTGTTGTTGTGATAGATCCACTTGATATTACCCTAGTTGTAGACATCCCTGTCCTGCAACCCCCCTCTTAGCTGCTTCAGGTGAGACTGCATCTTCTTGGCAGGTGCTTCTGAAAGGGCCAGTAGCTAGGGCTTGTTGGTGCACTCTTGGAGTGATCCTCAAGTTTGCCCCTATGCCAACAATGTGTGGGAGATCCACATCAACGAACCACGTCAGCAAGGACATGTGGAAGACCACATTAGAAAAGACACATGGCATAATCAAATGATGACAACTGTCAAGAGTAATTTGACTCATTCCATGTCAACAAGTGATGTAATAAAGTTATGTCACTATGGGAGTTTTTCTTCGGGATTTTTACCACCATCACGCACCCAAAGTCCCGAAGCCTTGAATGCCGAAGACCTGAAGTGGACACGAGATGTTTGATCTGAAGATCACTTCGGGAGTAGTCTCATCTGTCAATATATTACAGTGGAAGGATAGTGTAAGAGGAAATGTTAACCGACAACAAGAAGTCTCCACCGTATTATTGACTTACCACAACAGGTGATCACTCCAGAGGAAAGAAGGAGTTGAGATCTGAAACCTCCAAAGTCTGAAGACCCGGAGTAAATTATGGCCATCCATCTCAATGTGTGATTAAGTCCTAGCCGTCAGATTAAACGGTGTAAGAACCAAATCTGACGATTGATCCGTCTTCGCGAAATAAATGTTAACCATCCGATCTGTTCGGAAAATATGATTCGGAAGTTTTGAAATGTTGAAAACCCAAAGTTCCGAAGTGAGAAATTCCGTCAGTCATCCATCTCATCAGAAGATTGAATTGTGACCATTGATTTGATGAGCGCTCAAGCACTCGCTTGGCCTAGTGTTCGGTCACCACCGATGGTCATATGCTATAAGAGTTTTAAAAGGAAATTCGAAAACGTCGTTATATTTGGTAAGCCCATGTTTCTATAACACACAGTCATATGTGATGGTATGAAGGAAGCACCTCCACAAAATTTGGTCTTTGTGAAATATAATAGATTTTCAGGATCGAATTTAATGGATTAAATTGATCCATAAGTGATCAATTTACGAAAATCCATCACAGTGAAAATAATAACAAAGGTTATAGTTAAGTTAATTAAAGAGGTGCGATGGTCCAAATGAAGGGACACAATGTTTCACACTCACGCTGTTTTGAAGAATAGATAACCATGAAAAAAGTGGGAGAAGAAAGTGTCTCTGTAGTCCATATCAGAATATTAAAAGCTGAAGCAGATTGTAGAAAGAAAAGCTAATACCTATGCATTAAGGGTGGTTGGGTGGTGCAAGGGAAAGTTGGTGCTTGCAGAGGGAGTTGGTGCTTCCTTTTCAGTTGTAGTTGACTAAACAAGGGGTTCTAGCCTCCTACCAGTTGGTGCTGGTAAATTAGGGTGTGGGTGCATCCTGATCAGTTGGTGCTGATAAAAAGGAAGTACATCTTCTGTCTATGTAACATGTAAAACACATTTTGCAGTTAATTGAAAAAGAGTTTGTGGTTTTCCCATTTGGGTTCCACGATAAAATACCATGTTAAAATTATGTGTGCATTAATAAATGAAAAATTGATATAATTGTTGTCACTGGTTCAACCCCCCCTCTTAGTGACAAGATCTTATCCTTCAATGAAAATACATAGATGCAAACAATGAAATCATATAAACTAACAGACCAATCCTCTCTAGGATTTCAAATGACCCACAATAGCAAGTTGCCAACTTTGAACAATTTCTCAACTTCAGGGAACTTATGGTCACCTTCACTTTTAAGAATACATGGTCCCCAATTTTAAATTCCCCATGATTTCTTCCCTTATCAACATATCTTTTCTTCATGTCTTGGGCAACCTTTAAATTTTGTTTTATTTTCAACATTTTCTCCTCCATTTCCTTGAGAAAATATGGCCCAACCACTGCTCTATCTGCTGGGTTATCCCAACTTACCGGTGTGTTGCACTTTCTACCATAAAGTGTCTCAAATGAGCTCATCTTTAGAGATGTTTGGTACCCATTGTTATAAGAAAAATCTACTAAGTGTAGGTAGTATTCCCATTTTGATGGTTTATCCATCACATACATCCTCAACATATGCTCAATCACTTGATTCACCCTCTTTGTTTGTTCATCTGATTCTAGATGATAAGCTGTACTAAAATTCAAATTTGTTCCAAATCCATTAAATAATCCCTTCCAAAAAATCGAGGTAAATTTTGGATCTCTGTCAGACACAATTTTCTAGGGTATTCCATGTAATCGAGCAATTTCTCTCATATAGACATCAACAATGTTGGCTGCCTTGTAAGTGATCTTAACTAGAATAAAATGGGCATCTTTAATAAGCTTATCCACCACTACCATGATAAAATCATGTTGCTTGTTTGTTCTAGACAGTTTGGTGATGAAATCCATTGTCACAACTTCCCATTTCCACTTAGGAATGGGTAATGGCTGTAGCAAACCAGCTGGGTGTCTATGCTAAGATTTTACCTTTTGATATTCCAAACATTTGTCAATAAAATCTGCAACTTTTTTCTTCATTCCTGGCCAATAATATTGGCTCTTGACAACTGCAATAGCTTTCAAATAACCTGGGTTCCCAATAGAAGGTACATTATTCATTTCTCTCAATATCATATTTTTCAATTCATGGGAATTTGGTACATAAATTCTACCCATGTACTTCAAAATTTCATCATCATCTAGCTCATATTCTTCAATTTTCTGCTGCAAATTACCTTGTTGTAATTTTTCCACTAATTCCTTGTATTGTAAATCTAATTTTGTAGCCTTTAAAATTCTGTCATTCAAATCTGATTGGTACATGCTAATGGCTATAGCATGCAATTCATGCACTCTTATTCTGAGTGCATCAACCACTTTGTTATCTTTCCCCTTGATATGATTTATATCAAAGTCATATTTGCTGAGAAATTCTAACCATCTGCTTTGCCTAGCATTTAGAGTTGGCTGATCAAATAAATATTTCAGACCATTATGGTCTATCCTGAGCTCAAACCTTTTCCCCATGAGGTAGTGTCTCCATTTCCTCAAGGCATGAACTATGGCTGCCAACTCCAAATCATGAGTGGCATAGTGCCTTTCATGCTCCTTCAAATTTCTTGATTCATAACATATAAAAAACCCATTTTGACTGAGGACTCCACCAAGTCTTTATTTACATGCATTTGTGCACACAATGAAGTTTTCATTTGGGTAAACAATCCTTAGTATTGTAGAACTTGTTAACAATTGTTTCAAGTGTTGGAAACTCTTTTCACAATCCAATGTCCACTAAAACTTCACACCCTTCTTTTGCAAGGAAGATATTGGGTGTGCAATCTTTGAGAATCCTTCAATAAATCTCCTATAGTAGTCTGCAAGGCCCATGAATGATCTAACCTCTGTCACATTCTTTGGAATTGACCATTATCTAATGGCTTCTATCTTCTCAGGATCCACTGCTATCCCATCCTCTGAAATGATATGTCCCAAATAATGAATTTTCTTATGATAAAATGAACACTTGCTCAATTTGGCATACAACTAATGCTCCCTTAATACTTGCAACACCATACTCAAATGATGCTCATGCTCTTCTTCTGACTTGGAATATACAAGGATGTCATCCAAAAATACAATGACAAACTTGTCTAAATATTCTTGAAAAACACCATTCATTAAGCACATGAAAACAACTGGTGCATTTGACAACCCAAATGGCACCATTGTGAACTCATAATGACCATACCTTGTCCCGCGGTCTTGCTGATATCTTCCTCCTTAATACTTACATGATGGTATCCTGACCTGAGATATATCTTTGAAAATATATTTACATCCTTCAATTGATCAAAGAGGTCATCAATCCTTGGCAGAGGATACTTGTTCTTTACATTCACTTTATTCAACTATCTGAAATCAATGCACAATCTTAATGTCCCATATTTATTCTTCACGAACAAGATTGGGGCACCCCAATGTGACACACTTGGGCGTATATACCCCTTCTTCAAAAGTTCTTCAAGCCACATTTGCAACTCCTTCATCTCTGGTGTACTCATTCTGTAAGGAGTCTTTGACACTGGAGCTGCTCCAGGAATTAAATTTATAGAGAAATCAATATCTCTCTTTGGGGGTAGTCCTGGTACCTCCTTGAACACATCTTCAAAATCTTCTAGGACTGCATGATCTTCCAAATTTGTAACCTTATCTTTATGTGTCTCTTCCATAGGAGATGAAAATATTTGACACCCTTTTCTGTAACATTTCTTCATCTACAATGCTGAAATTTCTTTAATGGTTACTGCCCTGGGAATTACCTGCAGTTTCCTTAGGTTCCCTTCTTCATCTAAGAAAGTAAATGCCTTGTTATGACAGTCTAAAATAGCATGATGGTGGTCCAACCAATCCATCCCAATTAGATAGTCATAGGAACCTAAAGGAAAGATGTTCAAATCTTCCCTGGTGTTTAGTCCATTCATGTCCATAAGACATGACTTAACCATCTCATTAACTTTTCTTTTGGCTCCGGTAGCCAGCTGCACCAACCAATATTTTCCATGCTTGCTTCTTGGGAAATGCAAAATTTCCACCATCTTAGGATCTATATAAATATGACTAGCTCTTGAATCAATTAAAATAACAATGGTTTGGTTGTTGATCATACCTTCCACTTCAATCATATGTGACTGATACTCTGCTTTCTTGTTGTCCAAGTATGCATAGATCCTTGGTACATTTCTTCCCATGTCCTCCACTATTTTAGCTTGATGTACATTGTGAACAATCCTCACTTTTTCACCTCTGTGACGACAATCTCTGAACATATGATCTCCTTTACAACCCAAAAATTGAATAGGTAGATGCCTTGGCCTTTGACCCCCTATCTCAATTGTTCTGGGTTCTCTAGAAGTTGGCTGTCCCTGAGGATTATTTCTGAAGAATGGTGGCTTAGTTCCCTTCTTCCTCTGATCCATATTGAATTTCTTTTTGTCTTCCCAAGCTTTTTGGAAAGTTGGCATTGTTTTTTTTTGATCATATAGGCATTTAGCTCGCCTTATGGTCTCCTCCAATGTCTTGGGATCATCATACTGTATTTTGTCACTGATGAATGATGGAAATCCACTCAAATACCTCTGAATCTTAACTGTCTCATCCTTGATGAAAGAGACATACTTCAACAGTTCTAAAAACCTTCTTTCATATTCATCTATGGTCATACTCCCAAGCTTGAGTTCAAAGAACTCTTGAATTTTCTTGTCATAGTATCTCTTAGTCAAGTATTTCTTCTTAAAATACTTCTTGAATTCCCTCCAAGTAACACTTTTCTCTTTAATGTGTTGCACCTACACAAGTTGATCCCACCACATGGATGCCTTTCCTTTGAGTTGATAGATGGAAATTCTTCCTTCTACATGAGAAGAATAATTATGCAATTGAAAATACTTTCTCATTTCCAACATCCATGTCTCTACATATTTATCCTTCTTGTGCTCACTATCAAATGTAGGAGGTTTGATTTTGTTCATTTCTCCTCGTAGCTCATCCTCCCAGACCTCTTATGCTTCATGACAGGGGATGGACTTGAGATTTAGTGTTCCCTCTTATTGGAATGCCTTGGAGAGTGATGACGATGTCTGCTAACATTTTTGGTTCTTCTTTTCTCATCAGGAGACCTATGACTTCCTGATTTGCTTGAGCCACTCTCCTTATCTGATTTCTTTTCTATTCTATTCAAGATCTGCATTAACTTCATATTGAAGTCCTCTTGCTACTCCTTGGCTCTCATAAGCATTTCATTATCATATTTATGGCTTTGGACATCCTTCTACAAATTTTTAATGGTCTCTACCATATTCATGTTTTCATCCCTTCCTTCTCCATGTCCATTGGAGTTTGTTCCTTCAATGCCCAAATGGACATCCATCCCTCTGATCTAATCTTCTTGGTTGTAAGTCCCCTATGCATATTCCATTCCTCTAGACCGTGTGTTGATCCCGATCTGATATAGTTGTTGTTAACTCTACAAAATGTGCATCCAACAAAATTTTGTCCGGCTAACTATTCCAACAATTTCATAAAAATATGAACCATTTTGGTTCAATAATATATCATAATTATTTATTCTAATTTCCTGGAACATTGAATGCCCAGATCAATTTTCTGGATGGATAGTTATATTCTACTATCCAAAACCTTTCCAACGTCTACTTCCATTCTCAATTCTGAGTCTTGAGCAAAAAGTTATGGTTATTTGAAAATTGCCCATTAATTTTTCTGTTCACACTTCAACTTGGTGCAACTTTGCGCTATAATTATGCATTTTTGCACCTAATCCATTGTATTTTTCATAGGATCTCAATTGGGTTTCTTTATATACATATTTTGGATTCTTTGTCCAAGTTTCACCTCTTTCTGGGTTCTAGGTTGCTAGTTACAACCTGTTGAAGTTCTAGGCCAATTCGTGTTTTTGGTTTGGAATGCTACAAGTACCTTCTTTGCCATATTAAACATTTTTAACATGCCTAGAAATTTAATTAAGCTCTAGGAATGTCTTCTATGGTTCAATAGATTTCCATTGACTACTCCTGCACCTCAATCTTGTTGGAGTTACTTCACACACACCTAAGATTTATTTTTCCTAAGGTTATTCTTTGTTTATTAGTCATAATTAGTCATTATCCAGTCTCCTATATTTTAGGGGAGAATATTCCACCTGGAGAATATTCCCTTTCAATTGACACTTTAGTTTGACTAGTTGAGTTGAGTTTAGATGTTGCATTGGTTTTGTCACCATGCAACATTGGGATCATCACCAACTCACTACTGTTTGTTCAGTCAGTTAACTGAATACTAGTTGATTAGTTAACTCAGCTAGGTGGCTGTTCACTCCCGTAACTGCTTGAGAGACTAGACTAGGTGGAAATTTACTCTTGTAACTGTTGGTGTGTGTCCAGATCAATCTAGACCACCACTATGGCTCATTAGTTACTCATTTATCCTATATATATTGTAAATTATTCACTCTTTGAGTGTGGAAACGGTTAATGAGAATTCTTCCATTCTTTCTCTCCTTCTTCTTCCTTCTCCAATTTTCTCTAAAAATGTGTGCATTATTGTTTAGCTAGATCTATTCTATGCAGGTTCAACACATTTACATGGTATCAGAGCCGACGGACTGCTAAGCAAAAACTACACCAAATTTTTTTTGCAGGTACAAAATATTGAAGACAACAAAAAGATGGATTATTCGCCAGAAATACTTTTCACGCCTCATAAGTATTTGGAATGGAAGCCAAAAATTATGCTTATGCTTATTTGTAGAGGCTTATACCAAATAGCCATGGCAATGGAAGTAGAGCCTGATTCTGCCGATGAGAAAAATGACTTTCTCAATAGACAAGATATGGCCATAGGATATATCCTCTATTTTATTTCTCCTGAAATTCTCCATCAAGTATATGACGAATCACAAGAATTCACTCCAAATGATTTATGGAGTAGATTGGAGGTTTTATTTTGGAATAAGGAAGAATGCATGCAAAATGTTGACAAGATAGATAATGTAGAAAAACCACTGGAAGATAAATCATCTCAGTTTGAAGAGCCTTTTACACAAGTGTCTACCAAAAATTGTATTCCATTAATTGAAGATGATGTCTACTTCATTTCAGATTTTTTTTTTGAAATTCATGTGGAATATATATGGCATGCATCTTAGGAGTCACATGCAGATACTTTTCCATGCACCATGCATGCATCTTAGGAGTAAAAAAAGAATCCACGCACATCAGATGCCATTATGATATTTTCTGAGAATAATTTTCAGAAACAAATTGGATATTTGAATTCCTCTCGGGAAAATATCCAATTTAAAAAAAAAATCGTCCGAAACAGAGTCTAAGAACTAAAGTTATGATCGTTTCAAAATCAACAAAATTTAAGCATTTTTCCAGAAACGGTCGTACGGTTTTCAAAATTTCATCCAAAATTTATTTGGATATTATTCATTACAAGAAGATAAAGTGGATATGTGTGGAAATATCAATGATGCATATACTTCATTAGATCCGTGTAGACATCTACATATTCAACAAAATCTTCAAAGAGCACAAACTTGCACAGTTGAGAGGTCTTCTTGGAGTGAAGGACATGGTTGCTTAGCAATTGCCTTTTGTTCTTTATCATTTTATTATTTTATGCATTGTAATTTAAGGGGGGGTTTTGTTCTCATGAGGTTTTCCCTCTTTCCTCGTTTAGTTCAGTGTATCTTTTGTATTTGGGTACCTAACATGGTATTGTAGCCGGAACCCATTCTTTATTTTCACCATAGTGATGTTCAGGGGGGTTGTTGGAGTTACTTCACACACACCTAGGATTTATTTTTCTTAAGGTTATTCCTTGTTTATTAGTCATAATTAGTCATTATCTAGTCTCCTATATTTTAGGGGAGAATATTCCACCTGGAGAATATTCCCTTTTAGTTGACACTTCAGTTTGACTAGT
This sequence comes from Picea engelmannii, assembly GCA_009831015.1. Classification (NCBI taxonomy): domain Eukaryota; kingdom Viridiplantae; phylum Streptophyta; class Pinopsida; order Pinales; family Pinaceae; genus Picea; species Picea engelmannii. Next base: position 136,369 of record ML788510.1, on the reverse strand, counting down.
TGAGTTGAGTTTAGATGTTGCATTGGTTTTGTCACCATGCAACATTGGGATCATCACCAACTCACTACTCTTTGTTCAGTCACTTAACTGAAGACCAATTGACTAGTTAACTTAGCTAGGTGGCAGTTCACTCCTGTAACTTCCTGAGAGACTAGACTAAGTGGAAGTTTACTCTTGTAACTATTAGTGTAACACCCTGTTTCCCCCAGTTTGTAAAAATAACTATACTGGCCAAGAACTGTGGCAAACCCAAAAATGTGAATAACATTATATATANATTGCAGGACTTCTGAGAGGGGATATGCTGAAAAAGAGACCACGATGGATGAAGAAAGGTGGTGGAAGGCACCTGGAAAGGTGGCATTAACTTCCATCGAAACCAATACCGTATTTGGACTTCACTGGCCCGGAGAACCAAGAGTAGCTCGCTGGCCCCGAATTAAATGAATCGCCAGGATTGGTAGGTAAATGGATCCTCATGAGTAATGAGGGATGGGGGGGGTGAAATTCCAATCCATAGAGCCGTCAGGCCTGACCAGTGCAAGGGAAATTGTGCCACACACAACCTCGCAAGAGGAAAAAGGCATGAGGGAGAAGTGAGAAGGGGGAAGACACGAGGGGAGGAAGAGAACTCTGGAAAATACAGAGTGAGTGATAGTAGAGAAGGGGGAGAGTAACCCTCATTCTCGGTCACTAGCAAATAGAGACGCAGTCTCGTAGCATCGTGGTCTCAGCTCGAGGGTGGCTAGTGGTAAATCCTATCGAAATCGTTGAGCCTACGGTTGGGTGGAAACGAGCACCCCTCTCAGCAATTGCACTCACTTCTAGTGTTATTTCTGATAAGTGTTTTACATCTTGCATCGTGAAATTTATATGTTGACATATATGCTCTAGTTTGTGCAGTTTTATGAATGGTCTGAGTATAAGACTGCCTGTGTAGTGTTTTGATTCAGAAATGGTGGTTGCATGCTTATAATGGAAGGGCCACATATGGCTTATGTTTATAAATAGATTTATATGTATATACGCACATTGAATCAATTTAGAATTAAAGCCGTTTCTTGGGAAATCTATACCCTTAGCCATCTCAGGTGATACCCTGAATAAACCTCCCCATAGAGACACCCTTTTTGAAAAGCTCAGAAGAGGTAGCACTTTGTGTGCAAAGACTCTGTAGAGGCATAGAAGTCGCAGAATCCCTTGAGGATTTGAAGAATAAGTATCGATCAATGGATGAGATCCTGTCGAAAGATCTGCCGTTATTCATGACTGTTAGATTGAAGGAATAAACGAGGGAATTAAATGCCTTAACCCTTTTTCCTTTATCTTCGCAAGTAGCGAAGAAATCGGGACTATAGATCCCCAAGGTCCATGAAAGAATCTGGACCGTGGATTTGTGTCCAGGTAGCTTAGGAACGACAAAATGGAGAGACAGGTCTGAGTTGTCAGATCTTGGTCTAAACAACCAATAGACGTTGGATCTGTCGAGAGTTGCACGAGGTTTAAACCTCATGCGAAGAACAAAAGAAGCGAAAGTCCCAAGAAGGAGTTCATATCGGGATTTCGACATTCGGGAGTTTGGGAGTCCGAAGGATGAGAGTCCGGGCAGTCGACATCAGAAGTTCGAAAATAGCGAAAGAACCCGAGTCATCCATTGGAGGGAGGATACGTGTCGTGAAATCACCCATATCGGGGATTAAGACATCGAGAGTCATAGAGGGAAGTCTTTCAACTTCGCGGGTGGTGAAGTCATGAGAGAATCATAACCATCCATCTGAGGAGGACATGGAGCACCTTGTCATGTACACAGACCTCATAGGAACCACATAGGTCAAGGAAATCTTTCACGGTCTCTGAGAAGAGAAGCTCGGGAGGGATAGTGCCATTTTGTGCACATAGACTGAGCTGCAAAGGTCGTAGAGGAAAATTAAAGGCCGAGACCTTTGATACTTAAGAAATATTCCAAGGAGAAGGAAGAGAAGCGCATGTTCAAGGAGGAGCTACAACTGCCGTTAGATCAGCTGGAGAAAAATAGATCTGGGTCGTCGAAAAAGTACGTCTAGACGTGCATAGAAGAGAGAAGAAACGGATGACAGAGAGACTTCGTGGAGAAGTGCCGAAATGTCGTGGGTCATTGGATCGCACTGAGTTGCGAGGGAGTTAAGCCATAGAAGAAGCCATGGGAGAAGATGTATGGACGGTGGAGACACTTCGAGATAGAAGTGGCGAACAACCGATAGTCGTTGGATCTTGCAGAGTTGCAAGGTGGTTAGGGTCGACGCAGTCCCGAAGAGGTATGAGTTCAGGATCTCGCATCTCATGGTTTCACAAGAAGAGAGTGCAAGAGTTGGGTTCTCCAACTCATGAAGTCACGAAGTGCAAAGTGGCGAGGAGAAAAATCTGAACCATTGGATCTAGGAATGGGAGGATCGTTGGATCAGAACTCCGTGGAGATATCGTATATCGGGAGTTCGAGGGTTCAGAGGTTGGAAGGGGTCACTTTCGACTGTAGAAGTCACGAAGTGACGAGAGACAAGGCTCGTGAGAACACGTGGCACATCCATCAGGTGGGGCCCGCGTGATTGACAGGTGGGCATGCGTCGCCCGGAAAGGAGTCAACACTTTGTTGACTTCTTGCGTCTCGGAGATTTATGAGATAGGAGCACGAAGTCTCAATGCTCCAACTCTCGAGGTTGCGAGTTGCGAGAAGTGCAAAGAGGAAGTCAACCATTGCTGACTTTCGCGTCTCGAGATTTTAGAGAAGAAGAGCACGAGAGTTCAATGCTTCAACCTGCGAGGTTGCGAGTAGCGAAAAGTGTCAAAGGGAAGTCATGCATTGCATTTCCCTGAATCACGAAAAGTCGATAAGCGCTTGGCTGGCTTAAGCGCATAGACACGTGACAAGGTCATGTGGACAAGACCCCAAGGGGGAAACCTGCTACTCACTAGCCTTGTTGTGGTTTGTTGCTTCACTGTGTTGGGGTTTGCAGAGTCGAAAGACTCGATGCTCTAGTAGTGATGAGTCGTGAAGAGAGAAAGAATGCCATACTCGTTCAGCTTGTGGTCGCAACCCACGATCACATGGAGGTGGACAAGGAAGGAACTAGCCTTTGCTAATACCCTCATAGGTATTTTGGGGATTTTTGATCCTTGAGAATTCGACGAAATATTTTTTTTTTCCTTAGTGGGTATGTGACAAATTGGTATCAGAGCATGGTTACAACACTTGGCCTGCATGGGCTCATGAACGAGTTTCACAGAAGCTCCGTTCAGAACACTCCTAAAAAGAGTAACCCCCCCTTTCTATCTTAGCCTTCCTAATCAAAAGATGAAGTTAAGAATGAAAAAAAAAACCCTATTGTGTGTGTGTACATGTGAAAATATAAATTATGTATTGGTTATAAATAAATATAAATATTGACTAACAACCAACATTTTTCCTTTTGCACACAAGCGGAAGATCAACCGCGTGAAATTATCAATGCATAGTATGGTGACTCACCATGAAGTGGGAGAAGGCTCCCACAATAGAGATGAAGAGTCTAACGAAAGGAGGGCAGTAGAGACCCCTCCAGTTCTAGCCGAGACTGTGAGGAGCCTCATGGTCGAATTACAAAGTTGTAAGGCTGACAATGAAAGGATGATGAAAGAACAAGAAAAACAAACATAGATTAACGCAATTTTACTACAGAGTTTATCCGATCTACAAAGACAAATGCAACATGAACCTAAAACTCAAAAACATGGTCATATCAGTGGCCACACTGAGAGGAGCACCTAAAAAAAGTTCCACCCCAGAAGTAAAGGACCAGTGTCGAGTGATTCCTTTGAGAAGGAAGCTGGTGATTCAGAAGGCTCTTCTAGCAACAGAACCGGTTCCTATTCTTGAAAGAAACAAAAGAAGCAAAAGCCTTCCAAAGGTCGAAAATTTGAAGAATTTAGAAAGGCCAAACCACCCTCCTTCGACGGTGAAATAAAGAAGGGAGAGGAAGCAGAGGCCTGGCTGCTTGGACTAAAGAAGTATTTCAGAGTCCATGACTTCTCAGAAAATCTGAAGGCCTGAGTGGCCACCTTCAACTTGAACGGAAAGGCTTCCATTTGGTGGGAAGGTCTTAAGAATGTGAAAGGGGTTCGCGAAGAGGACCTGTCCTGGAAACAATTTGAGAAATACTTCCGAAAGAAGTATTTGTCGGAAAAATATTTTGACGAGAAGACTAAAGAGTTTTATGAACTCAAACTGGGACAACTCACTATAGAATAATATGTCAAAAAATTCCTCGATTTGTTAAGGTATGTACCCTATATAAAAGTGGAAAATGCAAAGGTGCAACACTTCATCAGTGGACTACCCAAGGACTACCAGAACAAAATTGAATTTGATGAGCCAAAGACCCTAGAAGATACTATTCGAAAGGCAACCTATTGTCATGAATAGTTTGGACATCGAGCATAACCTCGCGAGGATGGAAATAGAGGAATAGTTCAAGATTTTAGAAAAGGGAAATTAAACCCCCAGGATTTAAGAACTATAAGAAGAACCCAAGAATGAGCTTCCCAGCCCGGAGTATGCATCAACATAATTTTCCCTCCTTGAGTGGAAATAAAACTTCTGGACCCATATCAGTGAAGACCGATAACCCGAAGAGAGAGCCTTTGAAATGCTGGGGTTGCAGGGAGAAACATCTATTGAGATACTGTCCACACCGACAACAGAATAGTCGAAGGATTTATAACATCCAAGAAGCTACTACCGTCAATGATGTGGCCAGGAGTGTGCCACATATTTATGCAGCCTTGGATAATAACCAAGCCGACCACCAAGCTTCAGTAGTGGAAATAGAAGGTATGATTTCCAACCATCTAGTGTCTATTTTGATTGACCCTGGTTCAAATTTGAGTTATATAGCCCCTGGAGTTGTTGATAAGTGTGAACTATAGCCACAAAAACATACCAAGCCATGGTTGGTACAGTTAGCCACTGGCACCAAAAGGAGGATAGCAGAAGTCATACTAGCCTGCCAATTAATGTTGGGTGAATTCCCCACCCAAGAAACCCTTAACATATTACCCCTGGGATCATATTATTTGTTGATTGGTATGGATTAGCTAGCTACCCATAAACCCAGATTGGACTGTTACCATAAGACCTTAGAATTTGTAAGTAAGGAAGGGAAGAGGATAACCCTTCAAGGGATCCGAAAACCTGTCTCGGTGAGACAAATATCAGCTCTGCAAATGAGAAAGTATTGCTAAAAGGGATGTACCCTATATGCAATAAAGGTGTTGAAAACAATCAAAGATGACAAACCAAGATCTGATGATCACTCTATCCTGAGAGAATACAAAGATGTGTTTCTGAAAGAGGTATCGGGTCTACCTCCGAGGGCGGACATAGACTTCTCAATAGAACTTGCACCGGGAGTGGTGCCGGTGTCTAGGACACCCTACCGGATGAGCACACTCGAGTTAGTTGAACTCAAGTTGCAATTAAAAGAAATGATGGATAAGGGCTATATTCGGCCCAACGTGTCTCCATGGGGAGCACCAGTCCTATTCGTGAAAACGAAGGATGGTACCCTTATATTGTGTATAGATTATAGGCAACTCAATAAGGTAACCATAAAGAACAAGTACCCCTTGCCCAAGATCGATGACCTGTTCGATCAATTGGGGGGTGCATCTATTTTCTCAAAGATTGATTTGAGGTCGGGATACCATCAAGTCCGAATCAAGGGTGAAGACATCCATAAAACTGCCTTCCGGACGAGGTATGGTCACTATGAGTTCGTGGTAGTGCCGTTTGGGTTGACCAATGCTCCTGCCACTTTTATGTGCTTGATGAACAATGTACTCAGCAAGTTCCTAGACAAATTTGTGCTTGTTTTTATTGATGATATATTAATTTACTCCAAGAACAGAAAAGATCATGAAGAGAATCTTAGACTTATACTACAAGTGCTAAGAGATCATCAACTCTATGCCAAATTCAACAAATGTGAATTCTTCCAGAAATAAATACATTACTTAGGCCATGTTCTCTTCGAAGAAGGAGTAGCGGTAGACCCTGAAAAAATCAGGTCTATCATGGAATGGCCTACCCCAAAGGATGTTTTAAATATCAGATCCTTTATGGGATTAGTAGGATACTATAGGAGATTTATAAAAGGATTCTCCAAAATTGGTTGTCCAATCACTGCCCTCCAGAAGAAGGGGACAAAATTTTTGTGGACACAGAAATGTGAAGAAAGATTCCAAACCCTGAAACATGTACTGACCCATGCACCCGTGCTGAAAATTGCCGACCTAGAAGCTGACTTCCTTGTGTGCACAGATTCCTGTAAGGAAGGGCTCGGAGGAGTCCTTATGCAGAAAGGAAGTGTGATCTGCTATGAATCCCAAAAATTGAACGAGCATGAAGTCAACTATGTGACCCATGATCTAGAACTGGCTGCCATAGTGCATGCCTTGAAAATGTGGAGGCATTACCTCCTGGGAAGAAACTTTGTACTTATGACAGATGACTGTGAATTGCGATACCTGTTTAATCAACCAAAGCTCAATGCTAGACAAACTAGGTGGATGGCCCTCCTTAGCGAGTTTGATTTTGAAATCAAACACATTAAAGGAAAGGAAAATAGGGTGGCCGATGCCCTCAACAGAAGTATGAAAACAATTCACCTGGCAGTGGTGAGCACCTGCGATACAGATGTCAAGGAAAGAATCAGAAATGCACAAGAAACAGATCCATTCGTCTAGATCGTGACCATGTACCTACAACAAGAACCCGCCGGAGTAAAATATGAAGGCTATCAGATGACCGAAGCAGGTCTGCTCACTTACAGAAACATATTTTATATTCCAGTGTGTGACGACTTGAAGAGGTTCATTATGGATGAACTACATAAAAGACCCTATACTGGTCATCCAGGATACCAGAAGATGATCACTGCCACCAGGAAACAATTTTATTGGCCTAGATTGAAGAAATACATTGCCAAGTACTTAGCCAAATGCATAGAGTGCCAACAGGTTAAAGCAGAACATCTACACCCAACATGATTATTGCAACCTTTAACAATCTCAGAATGGAAATGGGAAATGATCTCCATGGATTTCATCACTGGATTACCAACCTCAACCAAACAGAATGACACCATTATGGTGGTGGTGGATAAATTGAGCAAGTATTCTCACTTCATCCCCGTCAAGTTGACCTGCAAGGCAATCAATATCGCCTAGGTATTCATGAAAGAGATATTCGGACTGCATGGTATGCTGAAAGAGATCATGTCTGAAAGAGACACGAAATTTACTTCCAACTTTTGGAAATCATTGATGGCTGGTTTAGAGACCAAGTTTTTGTTTAACACTGCCTATCACCCTCAAACCGACGGATAGACAGAAAGAGTGAATCAAATATTAGAAGACATGTTAAGGATGCATGTAATGCATCAACCCAAGAAATGGGAAGACTACCTGCCACTGGTAGAATTCGCCTACAACAATAGCTACCAAGCATCCTTAAAGATGAGTCCCTTTGAAGTCCTCTATGGTAGACCATGCAACACTCCTGTCAGTTGGAGTAATATCGTAAACAAGATTTCTTTTGGACCCAACATGTTGAAATAAATGGAACAACAAGTGACCCAGATAAAACAAAACCTGAAGGTCGCTCAGAACCGAAAAAAAAGTTATGCTGACCAAAAGAGAACTCCAAGAGAGTTCAAAGCGGGATACCATGTATATCTCAGAGTTAGGCCCAAGAAGAGTTCCTTGAAAATGGGAGTTGTGCCAAGTTGGCACCTTGGTATTGTGGACCCTTTGAGTTTCTAGATAGAGTGGGACCTGTAGCCTATAGGCTAGCACTTCCTCCCACAGTCAAAGCACATAATGTTTTCCATGTCTCATTATTGAAGAAATATGTACATGATGCTAACCATATAATTGATTGGTCTGTGATTCAGGTGGAACTGGAGGGAAAATTTCTACCAGAACCCCAATGCATACTGGACAGAAAGCAAACCCCGCTCTGAAACCGAACCATTGCACGAGTCAAGGTGTAGTGGAAACATTTTGGCCCAGATGAGGCTACATGGGAAATGGAGGATGCCATGAGACATACATATCCGATTTTGTTTACTTCTGTACATGCATGTCATGTTGATAGATAAGAACATTGAGGACGATGTTCCTTTAAGGGGGATGGAATTGTAACACCCTGTTTCCCCTAGTTTGTAAAAATAACTATACTGGCTAAGAACTGTGGCAAACCCAAAAATGTGAATAACATTAAATATATATATATATATATTGCAGGAATGCTGAGAGGGGATATGTTGAAAAAGAGAACACGATGGCTGAATAAAGGTGGTGGAAAGCACTTGGAAAGGTGGTGTTAACTTCCACCGAAACCAATACTGTATTTGGACTTCACTGGCCTGGAGAACCAAGAGTGACTTGCTGGCCCTGAATTAAATGACTCGCCAGGATTGGTAGGTAAATGGCTCCT
>ML788510.1:111542-127825 GCA_009831015.1 Picea engelmannii | reverse complement strand
ATGGGGGGGGGGTGAACCGCCCATCTGTAGAGCCGTCAGGCCTGACCAATGCGAGGGAAACCACGCCACACACAACCTCGCAAGAGGAAAAAGGCACGAGGGAGAAGCGAGAAGGGGGAAGATGCGAGGGGAGGAAGAGAACTCTGGAAAATATAGAGTGAGTGATAGCAGAGAAGGGGGAGAGTAACCCTCGTTCTCGGTCACTGGAAAATAGAGACCCAGTCTCGCAACATTGTGGTCTTAGTTCGGGGGTGGCTAGTGGTAAATCCTATTGGAATCGTTGAGCCTACGGTTGGGTGGAAACGAGCACCCCTCTCAACAGTTGCACTCACTTCTGGTGTTATTTTTGATAAGTGTTTTACATATTGTATCGTGAAATTTATATGCTGACATATATGCTCTTATTCTGTACAGTTTTATGAATGGTCTGAGTATAAGACTGCCTGTGTAGTGTTTTGATTCAGAAATGGTGGTTGCATGCTTATAATGGAAGAGCCACGTATGGCTTGTGTTTATAAATAGATTTATATGTATATACACACATTGAATCAATTTAGAATTGAAGCAGTTTCTCGGGAAATCTATACCCTTAGCCATTTTAGGTGATACTTTGGATAAAACTCCCCATAGAGACACCCTTTTTGAAAATCTTAGAAGAGGTAGCACTTTGTGTGAAAAGACTCTGCAGAGGTGCATAATCCCTTGAGGATTCAAAGAATAAGTATCGATCGACAGATGAGACCCTGTCAGAAGATCTGCGGTTATTCACGACCGTTAGATTGAAGGAATAAACAAGAGTGTTAAATGACTTAACCTTTTTTCCTTTATCTTTGCGAGTAGTGAAGAAATCGGGACCGTAGATCCCTAAGGTCCGTGAAAGAATATGGACCGTGGATTCATGTCCAGGGAGCTTAGGAACGAAGAAATGGACAAACAGGTCTGAGCCGTCAGATCTTGGTATAAACAACTGACAGACGTTGGATCTATGGAGAGTTGCACGAGGTTTAAACCTCACATGAAGAACAACAAAAGCGAAAGTCCCGAGAAGGAGTTCGTATCAGGATTTCGACATTCGGGAGTTTGGGAGTCCGGAGGAAGAGAGTCTGGGCACTAGACATCAGAAGTCCCAAAACAGTGAAAGAACCTGAGCCGTCCGTTGGAGGGAGGACATGTGTCATGAACTCACCCATATCGGGGATTTAGACATCGAGAGTTGTAGAGGGAATTCTTTCGACTTTGCGGGTGGCGAAGTCACGAGAGAATCACAACTGTCCACCTGAGGAGGACAAGCAACACCTTGTCGTGTACACAGGCCCTGTAGGAACCATAGAGGTCGAGGAAATATTTCACGGTCTTAGAGAAGAGAAGATCAGGAGGGATAGTGCCATTTTGTGCATAGAGACTTAGTTGCAAAGGTTGTAGAGGAGAAGCAAAGGCTGAGACCTTTGATACTTAAGAAATATTCCAAGGAGAAGAAAGAGAAGCACATGTTCAAGGAGGAGATTGTTACACGTCAAAATTACTCACTTCAATAGTGTCGCAAGTGTCGTCATTACAATTGTCGCAAGTGTCGCATTTTGCTCACAAGATCTCAAGTGTCGCATGTTTCTCACAAGTGTCGCAAGAAAGCATGCTACCATGATGCCTATGTCGTGCCTATAACGACATGAGAAGGACACTTGAAACACCTCAAACATTTGATTTGGAAGAGGAGAAATGAGTCAGTAGGCTTGCAAACCTTTTTCCATCTGAAAGCACCTCAAAAACTGAGTTTTTGGAGGGGAGTGCTCCCCCTTACACTATCTTGGAGCGCCGACGCTCCCCCTTACACTGTCAGGGAGCGTTATAAATCTCCCCTGACCCTTTTGAGGGAGCGCTATATATTTTGAGAGCGCTGGTGCCCCCCTAAAGCCTACTAGGGAGCGCTACAACGCTCTGATGGCCCTTTTGAGGGAGCGCTACCTATTCTGGGCAGTTGTTAAGTTGTTGATATGAATTGGGGGAAGGATATTTTCATTCATGGAAGGCAGTTGGATTTGAATCCCTAGTCCAGCCATGATCCTAGGGCAGATCCTCAACTGAAGGAGGAAAATCCTCAACTTCCCCAAGGATATCTCAAGTGGTTAAAGCCTCTCCAAGGCTATATAAGAAAGCTTTCTAATGGTGAAAGGGGATGGGAAATGGAGAATTACACCAAACTTGTGATCTCATAAGTGGTGCTGGAGCTGATTGGGGAGGAGGAATTGCTAGCATGAAACCTATGATCTCATAGGAAACACACAGTCAGCCAAAGGAGAGTGATAATTGAAGCTGCTGTTATCCAAGTTGTGGATCTTTCGAGCAAGGGTTAGACGAAGAGGACTTGACGAAGCTGTCACACTCGCATCTACGATTGTAAGTACTGTTGTTGTTATTCTCATTAATATGACACGCTTCTTTCTGGTTTGTGTCTGATGTTACATGAACTTATCATTGATAGATAGATCTGTTTTCAAGCTAATATCAATAGAGTAGGAAGTGGTCATATCTTGTTTGTCTGTAGAACTCAGCAAGGAGCAAAGGATAGGAGCGCAACTCGGAGCGTGCAGGGAAAAACATCGATAAAGAGGTACTTCTGTTATCCTTTCTTCTCATGTATTAGTTTGGATAGATTTGAAAGGAAGTCAGTGAACATGTTAAGCATTTTCTGTCTTAGAGTTAGGGTCAAGCTCTTTGAGGCAATCTAAGTGGTCCTTATATGCATACAGTATCACCCCCGCCACATGTCAATTATGTAGCATTGTCTCCCATGCCCTCAACTTCTAACGATTTGGATCCAGTAGTTGACATGGTGATCTCTTCGGTAGGGTTATTGGACCCTGATCTCCTTACCCCTGTCACGACCCTCGACATGTGTTCCTTCCAGAGTGATTCTCTTCCATCCGACGAAGATCTCTTGGAGGCCATGACCAAGTTTTGTCCCTTGACATGGTACCCTTCCAGAAAATTATCCTCTCGGAAGCCATGATCAAGAAGCAACCACGAGCATAGTTTCCCTTCTTTGTGTCAAGCTCGTTAAAAAATGAAACATAAATCACGAGCATAGTTTCTCTTCTCTATGGTAAGCTTGTTAAAAAATGAAACAGAGGCTTTGAGCATAGTTTTCTTCTCTGTAGCAAGCTCGTTAAAAAATGAAACAACAATCTGGGGATCGAACCTGTAACCTTGAGCATAGTTCTTTTCCTGTTTCAAGCTCGTTAAAAAATGAAACAATCACCTCCCTTCAAGTTGAGTCTTTCGCCAGATCTCGTAGATGTCGAGTCGAGTCTTTTGTTAGGTCTCATTTTTGAACCTTCATTTCATCCACCTGTATCCTTTTTCTCCATCTAGCACAGAAATTGGTGACAACCTCAAAGTCGGTGAATGAATTGAAGCTTGGGGGGCATGTCTCCAGCCTTTGATGCTCATTCTGGAGCCAAGCCACCAACTTTCAAGCTGGGGGCATACCGAGCTTAGTCTTTGTTCTTTCTCGAGCTCGTAAATACATGAGAATGCAACCAGGTAAACTTTTATCTCTTTTTCGGACCCGTACGGATACACGAACACACAAAAAAGGAACCCCCCTAGAGTCTCCTTTAAACCCTTTTCAGACTCTCTAAATATGAAAAGATTGTCGAGTGACCTTGCTTCATTTCACACTCATTAAAAGGTCAGAAAGGGCGTATTTCGAGCGATAGTTTATCTCTTTTTTGGTCTCGTTAGACTACTGTACGAAAAAGGAACTGAGAGAGTTCTCTTTTAAGTGTTTTTCCAAACTCTATAATCCCGAAAAACCTTCGAGTTTTCTGTCTTTGGACTCGTTAAAGCACACATCGACAGGCCCATATGGGACCGAWCCCTTACTTCTTCTGGTTCRTTAAACAAAGGAAGAGGAACTTACCGAAGGTGAGTTATATCGAGCATGTGTTATCCTCCTCGAGCTCATTAAATAAAAAAGAGGTACTCATCTATCTGGATGGGGGAAAAAATTGAAAGGAGCAAGCCAAGCAGTCTCTTGAGAACATCATCCAGCACTTCTTAGAGTCGCCCTTGAACACGACACTTTGTCATATGCATGCATCATAATCCGCTAAACCTCTGCACTGAGCCAATCCTTTGAGTTCCTTTCGCTCCTTTGGGTCACCCGATGCAAGTCACAGTATCCATTGCATATTTTTGGTCCATGTCACGTTTTTGCTGTTGTGCCTCAGTGTTCAAGGGAAGTATCCACCTCGAGAGTCAGCCATCCCAAATATCTTGCCTCAAAACCCGTGTCATTCCATGTTCATTTTATCTGCCAATTACGTCTCCATGTCCGTTTCATGTCGTTGATGGGGGATACATCAAGGCCCTCCCTCGATGAGTCTATTCCTGTCGACTTCAACACATTATTCGAGAATTAGACTTAGAAACTAGTTAGTACTTTGGGACCTACATGCCTCAATGGCAGGCCTCCTCACATTTGACAGTAGGTTTACATCATTGACCTCTGATCGAATGATTCCACGAATGTTCAACTTCAGCTCTACTATTCACATTCACTGGAATGTACTAGAGTACCTTGGGATTCATTGACATTAATGGTGATCTCCCTCGCACTTGTTAACGATTTACATCATTGACCAGTAATCAAGTGGTTTCTACCATGTTCAACATCAAGACAACTATTCACATGGTTAGAATCGTACCACATTGAGATTGGTAAGAAGACCCTGGGTTGAGTGACCACTTTGATATATGCTTTTCCCAGGCTGTGAAGGAGTTTCTATTGGACAAAGAACACATACACTATTACATAGATCCACTTTGTATTGGTCGTGGCTATGTCTTGTCATCTCGTAGATCCACTGTGTATTCTTTGTGGCTACGATCAGTCTGAGTCATCAGAGTATAGATCCACATTGTATCTTCGGTAGCTATACCTTTTTATCAATACAATTATGGATCTGCAGTGTATTTTATGGCGGCCAAGCATAGGTATGCCTACCTTGGGTTTTGAAATATGTCATGATATTTGTTGTATGTTTGTGTGCGGCTTCCGTCAGGTTCTCTGAGTCTATACCCTTGCTTGAATGTCTACAAAGTATTTCAGTCATCAGTTCGCATCCTCTAACTTCATACTTTGGGGGGAAATTTGTTACACGTCAAAATTACTCACTTCGATAGTGTCGCAAGTGTCGCATTTTGCTCACAAGGTCGCAAGGGTCGCAAGAAAGCATGCTGCCATGATGCTTATGTCGTGTCTATAATGACATGAGAAGGATGCTTGAAACACCTCAAACATTTGATTTGGAAGAAGAGAAATGAGTCAGCAGGCTTGCAAACCTTTTTCCATCTGAAAGCACATCAAAAACTGAGTTTTTGGAGGGGAGCGCTCCCCCTTACACTATCTCGGAGCGCCGACGCTCCCCCTTACACTATCAGGGATCATTATAAAGCTCCCCTGACCCTTTTGAGGGAGCGCTATATATTTTGAGAGCGCTGGCACCCCCCTAAAGCCTACTAGGGAGTGTTACAATGCTCTGATGGCCCTTTTGAGGGAGCGCTACCTATTCTGGGCAGTTGTTAAGTTGTTGAGATGAATGGGGGAAGGATTTTTTCATTCTTGGAAGGCAGTTGGATTCGAATCCCTAGTCCAACCATGATCCTAGGGCAGATCCTCAACTGAAGGAGGAAAATCCTCAACTTCCCCAAAGATATCTCAAGTGGTTAAAGCCTCTCCAAGGCTATATAAGAAAGCTTTCTAATGGTGAAAGGGGATGGGAAATGGAGAATTACACCAAACTTATGATCTCATAAGTGGTGCTGGAGCTGATTGGGGAGGAAGAATTGCTAGCATGAAACCTATGATCTCATAGGAAACACACAGTCAGCCAAAGGAGAGTGATCAGTGAAGCTTCTATTATCCAGGTTGTGGATCTTTCGAGCAAGGGTTAGACGAAGAGGACTTGACGAATCTGTCGCACTCGCATCTACGATTGTAAGTACTGCTATCGTTATTCTCATTAATATGACACGCTTGGCCTGTTTCTTTCTGGTTTGTGTCTGATGTTACATGAACTTATCATTGATAGATAGATCTGTTTTCAAGCTAATATCAATAGAGTAGGAAGTGGTCGTATCTTGTTTGTTTGCAAAACTCAGCGAGGAGAAAAGGATCGAAGCGCAACTCGGAGCTTACAGGGACAAACGTCGATAAAGAGGTACTTCTGTTATCCTTTCTTCTCATGTATTAGTTTGGATAGATTTGAAAGGAAGTCAGTGTCCACGTTAAGCATTTTCTGTCTTAGAGTTAGGGTCAAGCTCTTTGAGGCAATCTACCTGTCCGTAGGGAGATTTTCCTACAACAAAGATACAACTTCCGTTAGATCAACTAGAGAGAAATAGATCCGGGTCGTCAAAAAAGTACGTCCAGATGCGCGCAGAAGAGAGCAGAAATGGATGACAGAGAGACTTCATGGAGAAGTGCCGAAATGTCATGGGCCATTGGATTGCACTGAGTTGAGAGGGAGTTAAGCCATAGAAGAAGCCATGGGAGAAGCTGTATGGACGGTGGAGACACTTCGAGATAGAAGTGGCGAATAGTCGATAGCCATTGGATCTTGCAGAGTTGCAAGGCAGTTAGGGTCGACGCAGTCCCGAAGAGGTTTGAGTTCAGGATCTCACATCTCGGGGTTTCGCAAGAAGAGAGTGCAAGAGTTGCGTGCTCCAACTCATGAAGTCGCGAAGTGCGAAGTGGCGAGGAGAAAAATCTGAACTGTTGGATCCAGGAACGAGAGTACCGTTGGATCAGAACTCCATGGAGATATCATATATCGGGAGTTCGGGGGTTCGAAGGTTGGAAGGGGTCACTTTTGACCGTAGAAGTCACGAAGTGCTGAGAGCCAAGGCTCGTGAGAACACGTGACACATCCATCAGGTGGGGCCCACGTGATTGACAGGTGGTCACGCGTCGCTCGGAAAGGAGTCAACACTCTGTTGACTTCTCGTGTCTCGGAGATTCACGAGATAGTAGCACGAAGGCTCAACGCTCCAACTCATGAGGTTGCAAGTTGCGAGAAGTGCAAAGAGGAAGTCAACCATTGTTGACTTTCGCGTCTCGAGATTTTGGAGAAGAAGAGCACGAGAGCTCGACGCTTCAACCTATGAGGTTGCGAGTAGTGAAAAGTGTCAAAGGGAAGTCATGCATTGCATTTCCATGAATCGCAAAAAGTCGATAAGCGCTTGGCTGGCTTAAGTGTGTAGACACGGGACAGGGTCATGTGGACAAGACCCCAAGGGGGAACCCTGTCACTCGCTAGCCCTGTCGAGGTTCAACACTTCGCCATGTCGGGGTTTGCAGAGTCGAAAGACTCGATGCTTTGGTAGTGTTGAGTCGCGAAGAGAGAAATAACACCATACTCGTTCGGCCTGTGGTCGCGACCCACAATCAAATGGAGGTGGACAAGGAAGGAACTAGCCTCTGCTAAGACCCCCGTAGGTATTTCGGGGATTTTTGATCCTCGAGAATTCGACGAAATATTTTTGTTTTCCTTAGTGGGTATGTGACAATTAGTGTGTGTCTAGATCAATCTAGACCACCACTATGGCTCATTAGTTACTCATTTATCCTATATATATTGTAAATTATCCACTCTTTGAGTGTGGAAACGGTTATTGAGAATTCTTCCATTCTTTCTCTCCTTCTTCTTCCTTCTCCAATTTTCTCCGAAAATGTGTGTATTATTGTTTAGCTAGATCTGTTCTGTGCAGGTTCAACACATTTACAAATCTGATTCCAGAGCAGAAAGTTATGTCTCTTTGAAGTTAGTTGGGTCTTAAAATTTACCCACCACTGTTTGTGCTGTAACTTTTTCATAAAAGCTCCATTTGACGAACGGTTTACACCATTAGAAAAATCTCTCTGAGCACTTTTATTTGAGCTGCAGAGACACAAAGGAACTTGGTATTTTTTGTTTTCATGGTTTTTGAGTAGCTAAAAACGCTCTTAAGGGCCTCAAAAATGCGCTACAAAAATATGATGTTCAAACAATATAAAACGTTGCGGAAATTCACTAGTTTTCCGTTGTTGTTCACCCTCCAAAGGACTTCGTGTGCACAATTTTCAACCTATACACCCATATTTAGCATGCACAACAACACCCCAAGGTAAACCGTTCTCCGTGCACCTATAACCACTATGCATCACTTCTCTGTCGCGCCAATAACTGACATGCACTACTTTTGTGTCGCGCACCAATATCCACCACAAAAAAATTTGGTTCTTACACTATTACATGTTGTGCACCATTTTTGTATTGCACGCTGATATTTCATGCACATTTCACTCTACACGCTACACCATGCCAATTTTTAGTACGCCCCCACAGTGCACCACTACTCCGTGCGCACCATTAATTAAACTGTCGGGCGACAGCATAAACCCACATCGTACATGCATCAACAAAATTCCTCCGCACTCTGCCAATACTATGCATACCACGTGTGCCATTATTATGTGTGTGCACACTGCATGCATTTTGTTATGCGTATGCACACAAAACAATGCTAAATTTAGTGTGCACACCCGCACACCAACATTTTTCCGTGTGACACCAAAATTTAGCGTGCGCACCAACATGCCAATATTTTTCTGCGCGTGCCCGCACGCTAATGTTTTTCCATGTAGTGCCCAATTTTACATATCACAAGATTTTTACCATGCATCATGCATTTTTAGTGCGCCCACCTGCGCACATTCATCTTTATGTGCATCGATTCCTCGTGAATTTTGCTGTAGAAATTAGGGATTTTTCCTAACCTTTTCCCCATTTTTACTGTAGACATTTTGCAACTATGAAATTTGTTCAATTTCACCCCGATAACACCAATTCAACCTCTGCAACAACAAATTGTTGTGGGTTGACATTTCTGGACCAAAATTTTCCCACACTCAATTCACAAATTGAGATTTTTAATCAACTAATTTTCCCTTCATCTGTCATGGCTTCCTTGTAACTTCAAATTCGACCAATTACAGGTCTGAATTCGCTAGAACAGATATTAAATCAATAATATCTCACCACATGGCCAAATTTCTCATTTTCCCCATGAATTTAACAACAAAATCTGGGGCTTGTGCCCAATTCCGCGTTGTTGCTTCTAAATTTTACCATGGACACTCTGTAACTTGAAATTTGGCCACTTCGAAATTAATCCTTTGTGAAATTTCTCTTCAACTCAAATTGCTCGGCCCATCTAGGCTCAGTGTTAAAAACTAAAGCTCTGATACCATATTGTAACATCCCCGACCACCCAGGCCGGGCCGTGCTACATAAAACACTTTCATTCTTTGCTCAACATATTGTAACATATCCATTATCCAACTAAGATATGCCACATAAATTTTTTGAAATGCATGCAATTAAAACATATACAAACATAACTCTTGCAAAAATTTATATATAAAACGTAAACAGACAAATACATTCTGTAAATGCACAGATTCATACTAAAATAACAGTAAACATATACATGCAACATATACAAGAAATGCCCATAAATATAAAAATAGTTATAAAGCACACACAGGATAAACCCATAAAAATAAACACGTAAATAATAATGCAACATGTAATTTATCAGACAATTGACACTTATGTTGGTAATAATATCACCAAATGCGTGCAGACCTTCCACAAACCTCCCAGCCTTAGACCACACTGCTCATCACTCTTAGTAGTGGGTCACCCCTGAGTTGGGACTAAACTCCACCCAGGTAAAGAGATTCCTAACCAGGTTGACTATCTCAGAAAACAGGAAAGACTCTGTCACAAGTGCCAACTCAAACTAACAACCCACAGTCCCTCATTCCCCACATGCCTGTCCCACCCTAGGAAGTGTGCCCCTTCTCTGCTCAACAATCCTTCGGTTGCCCCACTTCCTTTCCGGGCTTCAACAACAAGCCAGACATGAAGTCTCAGAGCCCTGCAGTTGCTGTTTATCACCTTCAGGAAATCAATTCCTAGCAATTCTCTCACCCATAGATATTTCTCACGGGCATAACAACCCACCTATTCAATATCCCACAGGCCTAATAACCCACTTCTTCAGTCAAGCTCCCAAGCTAACCAACTACACAAACATGTATGGTTATGGATACAGTTTCAGGTACAGTGACATGGAGGTATGGAGGACAACTGACTGACTTAATGAATGGTCATGGAATGACTGAATGATGGAAGGAATGATAGGAAAATGATCTAAGTCCAAACTATATGTATGCATGTCCCCAACTTGACACTTTCCATGTTGGGAGCTACTTTGGTCCACTTGTCCCCATACTTAGAACTTAGGATAAAATAATTATCCATACTTTATATTTAAGAAATATTAATATAATATTCCTTTTTGGCTTAAGCTCCCTAGATTATCCCCTTTTCCTTAACTTTTAGCCCCACCCCCCCTTCCCTAACTAGTGAAGTTTAGTACCCCATACTCTTTTATTGTGGTCGGTCTACGTGCAACGATGTATTTTATATTAATGATAATATATATAAGAAAATAGGCACGCTATCCTTTAGCATCTAGGCTCTCTGGCCTAATTCAAAACATAAGCATCCTATCTTATAATAACTGGCTCACCGGCCTATAAAACACATCATATACACAAAGGCTCCCTGGCCTCAAAATTGTGCGCACTTAAGTTGCTACGTGCAGTATCCTGGAATGTGCACACTTCATCATTTTACTGCGTAGTACATGCGTGCACTATGCCATGAAAGGTGCATACAAAATGATATCAAACAACTCACCAACTTAAGTACATTTTCATTTACATTTACAATTGTGTTCAGCCTAGGCATATTACATTAGGTAAGGCCAATACAAGAGTAGTGCACATAGCTTCTTTCAAACATTGGAAGGATTGGTCAACTGCTGGAGTCCAAATGAAAGCATTCTTTTTAAGGAGAGCTCATAGAGGAGCCACAATTTTTCCATAATTATGAACAAACTTGTGATAATATCCCGTTAAACCCAGGAAATCATGCATAATTTTAAGATTTTTAGGGCAAGGCTAATTTTTCATAGCTTCAATTTTCTTAGGATCCACCCTTACACCATCCTTTCCAACAATATGACCCACGTACTCAACTTCAAAGATGCTAAAAGCATATTTAGACTGTTTGAGGAAAATTTTGTTGCTTGGAAAGGAGATGGAGAACTTGATATGTATGGGTGAGATGGGCTAGTTTTACTATATATGAGAATATCATCAAATAAAACTAACACAAAGTGACAGAGGAAATGACAAAAGACATGATTCATGAGACTTTGAAAAATGGAGGGGGCATTACAAATTCCAAATGGCTTGACCAAGAACTGATAGTGGCCCTCATGAGTGTGAAATGTTGTCTTGTGGATGTCTTCCTCTTTCATATGTATTTGGTGGTATCTAGAATGGATATCAAGTTTGGTAAAGTATTGAGCCCCACTGAGTTCATCCAGAAGGTCATCAATGACGGGAATGGATAATTTTTCCTTGATGGTAAGTTTGTTGAGGGAACAAAAAATCAGGACACAACGCCAAGTGCTTTCCTTCTTAAGGACCATGACAAAAAGGGAAGAACATGGGTTGGTACTGGGATAGATAACACCCACTTCTAACAATTTGTGGAAATTTTTCTCAGTTTCATTTTTTTGAGAAAATGGATGATGATAAGGGAAAAAATTGGGAGGAAGACTGCCTGGGAGTAAAGAAATGGAATGTTTATGGTTGCCGTGGTAGGGGGAAATGCCTTGGGGAGTTTGGAAAATAGAGTGATGGCGGGAAATGATAGCTCAAAGGTCGTGGTGTAACAGGGGTGTCTCAACTACTTGAATGTAATGGAGTTGGGAAATGATGCTAGAATGACCTTTTTTGAGTAACTTTTCCATGCGATGGGAACTGATGATCTCCGAAGAACTTGCTGTAATTCCTTGGAATTTATATTGTTGGCATTCCTGTTGGAATTGCATGGTTAAATCCTTAAAATCCATGATTATGCATGGTTAAATCCTTAAAATACATGGTTAATATGGGGCCAAGAGTGTGTAACCATTCAACACCAAGCACAATGTCACAACCACCCATGTCAATATAAAACATGTGAGATTTCAGGTTATACTGACCAATTTGTAGGCACACATTTTCACAACGCCCCCCACATTTCATGGAATCACCATTGGCAATCATTGTTTGAAAAATGTTGACAACACTGATATAGAAATTGATTTCTTGAGCAAGGTGACGACGAATGAAATTATGAGTGATTCCATTGTCAAGTAAGATGATGAATTTCCTGTGCTTAATGTAACCAATCAATTTCAGGGTTTGGGGAGTAGAAAATCCAGTGAGAGCATTCAACGAAATCAGTGGTTCAAATTCAAGAGGATAAGAGGGCATCATAATATCATCTTTTTGGGGTAGCACTGCTTCTGGTGAAACATCAACATCTTCATCAGAAACATCCTTCGAAATGGCCATAAAAAGTTTACGTTCTTTACACTTGTGCCCTAGAAAGTATTTATCATCAAAATTATAACAAAGACTCTTGAGTTGATGTTCATCCATTTCCTCCCGTGTTACTTTTTGGACTTCGAGAGGAGTGGCCTGGGGGGTAGGGGTAGTGAGTTTAGGGTGGGGAATGAAAGAGGGTTTTTTTCTCTAGGCCAAGATGATTTGATGTGCCTCCTTGGCACGTTTAGTTGCTTCCAACCAAGTCTTGGGGCGAGCCATTATGACCTGAGCTCATATTTCATCCTTGAAGCCACTGATAAAGAATTCCCTGAAGAAATCATCCGTCATTCCCTCCATTTGGAAATCCAATTGCTCAAAGGAAGCAATAAAATATTCCATTGTTCTAAACTATTTCAACTTGGTCAAACATCCTATATGGTGGGTGTCTGTGTCAAAGAGTTCATACAAATCTACAACAAACTGTGACCAAGAAACATACCCTTGGAGTGCATTTTGATGCCATTTCCATCATTCTGGATCCAAATAGAGAATTCCATAATGAATCTTGGTCAACTCATCAATAATGCCATGTAGGGAGAAATAATGTTCCATATGAGTGAACCATGTTGTTGGATTCGAGCAATCAAATTTGTTCACCTCAACTCTGGGAAGATGGGGGTCATGATGTAGGGAGTTGGTGTGTAGAGGTTGGTTGGAGTCAACACCTTCGGTATAGAGAGGTGGTTCTGAGGAGGAAGGACCCTGGAATTTTTTCACAAATTGTTTGAGTGGAAGTGACTTTATCAATTTGGATACCTAGCTGGTGCTAGATGTAGTCCATTTTGGCATGAATGACAGGAATGCCATTATTCACTTTGTCCTGAAGGGTAGTGAGGTCATTATTCAATTTATAATTAGTTTTTTCTTGGAGAGTGGTAGCCATGAGGGGATGAGGAGTGGGTCCACATAAAAAAAAATAGATAAGTGATATATACCAATACGATTAGGGAAACGAGAGGAAACCAATGGGATAAGTGGGAAATAAGGGTGCCGAGAAGGGTATGGGTCCATGGGGTTAAAAAAAGGTTAAAATTATATTTATCACAATGATCAGGGAGAAAAGGGGAATCCAATGAGATAGGTCTCAAATAAGGGTGTGGGAAGGACCCATATTTGTTTTTTTTTTTAACTCCTGTGGAGTTATACTTGACCTGAATAATACTGCAATGTCAAAATTCACAAATTGTTAACAAAAAAAATGTGTAGTAATTTCGCAACCAGGATGCGGGAGGCAAGGTTGCACAGCCAAAATATCTTTTCTGTTCCTTGTATGGTATGTTCCCCCTGAGTTAGGGTTTGCTAGGTGCCTATGGAAAAGGGTTTCCTTGTGCTATAGCTCTTTGATATACGTGCAAGATCAAACAATAGTACTTGGCCCAATATCTCAGAGCACCAACTAAGGAGGCTCGACTATAACCTTAGCAGTACTACCCAATTACCCAGGTACTAGAGAGTATCTTCCCGAGTGTTGTTCTCGGTGGAACTATAGCAGTCAAGACCAATCAATTAATCTAGGGATGGTTTCATGAAACCTAGGGGACTCCAAATATACCTGACGGTACATGGGAGTGATGGCCAGATACAAATTCTGTCTGATGCGGTACTACTCGAGGGGTACCAATAGGGGTCATAGAGGTTTCAAACAAGGGAAAAACTTTGGTTTCGAGGAAAACCTGTGAAACCATCTGTATCGCCTGCATGTATTTTTCTTCACTACAGTTTTACAGGGCTTGGAAAATAAATTTTGGGATTGATAGTCTCACTATTTTTCAAATGCAGACGGACGATGAACAAACCCACACTATTTTTCATGCCTCACTATGATTTTTTTCTATACATAATATCTTCAATACAACATAACAAACAAACTATGGAGGGCTACCCACCTATCATGGAAGACCACAATATGTAATGGCCCAAATCAAATGTTTTCAACTCATCCCATGCTGAGCCTTTATGATGTTTCACTGGATGCCCTTAAGCCCATGCAATGCATCTAATGTGCTATCCCCATACTACGTAGTGTAATGAAAAATCCCACATGCAACGATCTTACTTTGCCTTCCATATACCGTGTCTAGACGGGGGTGGTTTTACCTTGGAGTGTTAACCACTCGCTAAATGGCCTCATTTTCCCTTTTCCTCATTTCGACACAACCCACATCTTCTTTAGACATTTCAGAGTCCTTTAGAGAGCATTTTCATTGGGTTCAAATTGGATTGGGATTATAACATTTAGGTGCATAATCTGATAAAATATAAACATTAGGAGATTATCTCATCATCTTTGGAGCTAGACATGGAGACAAATATGGGAGATACACATAGATTTGGGAGAAAAATTGGCAGCAATTCATGTGAGGAAATATATCTTGTTAGTTCTTACTTCTTCCTTGTTTGGGCACAACCAAATTGATTTTTAATGCAATCATTGTCATTCTATACTTGAATGCATTTGAGTGGGTGATTTCACTATCATTTTTATATGTTTTGATGCATTTTTAAAAATCACGGGGATATTTGTAGTTATCAAATGAGAATATATATTTTTTCTATTGTTTTGGATTGTGTATAATGGTGGTATTCCACAAATTTTTCCGCAACATGGAAACTGACATTCCACGAGGTTTGGAGTAGTGGCTAGAGAATAGTTTTTGTGCTTGTTTTTGTTGGTGCCTAGTTGAAAAGTTGAATCCTTTCATAATGTTCTTAGCCATAAATTCCATTTCAAGGAAATATATATATTGGAAACTTGTGAATTTTTTTGGTTGTGCATTTCTTTCTTATGATTTCATGTTTTTTCTTAGTGGTATAATAGTTCATAGAGATTTGGGGCATTTATTACAAATATGATTGCATTCTACAATATAACCAATTGTTTGGAATACCCTGAGCTTTCGGTTGGTTTAGAGAACAACTTTGGGATTCATCAAATCAATATTAGCTTCTAAAGAAGGAATTCTGTAGCACACATGACCCTCTAAGTACCTTTTAAGGGATGGGGTATTAAAATTTTAGATTTTTCTAAATCATCTCAAAACCTATTCTCGAGGGCACCATAGTCTTCTGCTCGTCAAGATATTTCCAATGTAAATGTGTTGATCTGCACATAATATATCTAGCTAAATAATGATACACACATTTACAGAGAGCATTGGAAAAAGAAGAAGAAGGAGAGAAAGAATGGAAATAATTCTCATTAACCGTTGTGAATAATGAATAATTTACACATGACATACTCTGTATAACTCAATGAGTTCGACTTGAGGTGAACCAAGTCACCATAGTGGTGGTATAGAGTGATCTGGACACACACCAATAGTTACGGGAGTGAACTGCCACCTATTCTAGTCTCTCAGGCAGTTACGGGAGTGAATTGCCACCTAGTTGAGTTAACTAGTCAACTAGTCTTCAGTTAATTGACTGGACAAAAAACTAGTGAGGAGGTAACTCAAGGAATCAAGGCTAATGCACTACTTTGGTGATGATACCAAGGCAAGGTCGAATTATCATGGTTATGATCCCAATGCAACATCTAAACTCAAATCAACTAGTCAAACTAAAGTGTGAACTGAAAGAGAATATTCTCTAGGTGGAATATTCTCTCCTCAAATATAGGAGATTGGATAATGACTAATTATGACTAATGAACAAATAAAAACCTTAGGAAAAATAAATCCTAGGTGTGTGTGAAGTAACTCCAACACCCCCCCTGAACATCACTATG
>ML788510.1:72341-111458 GCA_009831015.1 Picea engelmannii | reverse complement strand
ACTGTGTCCTTCACTCCAAGATGACCTCGTAGAGAACATAATTTCTTCTCAGTGAAGGTCTTGGTGAAAATGTCTACCATCTGTTCTGCTGAAGGATAGGACTGTAAGTCGATGATCCCCTCGTGTACTAAGTCCCGGATGTAGTGCATGTGGATCTCGATGTGCTTCGTCCACTGCCTCTGAACTAGATCTCTGCATAAATTCATAGTGCTCTGGTTGTCACACCAGATGACGATCGATCGATGAAACTGAATGCCCAACTCAGTGAGAAAATGTTGTAGCTACATAGCCTGAATTGTTATGTTAACTACCCCTATGTACTCTGCCTCGGCTGAAGATAGAGAAATGGTAGCTTGCTTCTTGCTCGACCAACAGATAGGCTCGGAACCAAGACTGAGTGAGTAAGCAGATGTGGACTTCTAATCAATGCTATCGCCAACCCAGTGAGAATCAATAAACGCAATGAGATATAATGTAGAGTTTGATGCATAATGAATCCCAAAGGTGATGGTGCCCTATACGTATCGAAGGATACACTTTGCAGCTTTCCAATGTAGCTCATGCGGCTCCTGCATGAACTTAGAAACTGCGCCAACTGCATATGAGAGGTCTGGTCTGGAGTGTGTGAGATACAAAAATATCCCCACTAGCTATCTGTACAGTGTTCTACCAAACAATGGAGTCTCCCCGCCATCCTCAAGTTTGACTCCTGATAGGAAAGGAGTCGGATAAGACTTGCAGTCTATCATGTGAAATATCTCAAGGAGATCTCGTGCATACTTGGCTTGAGATAGTTTGATGCCTGATGCATCCTGACTGATCTCAAGTCCAAGGAAGAAGTGTAGCAGACCCATGTCCGTCATCAAAAACCTGTCATGAAGAATCCTCTTGACTGCAACAATTGTTGAATTCGAGCAATCAGTGATAAGCAAATCATCGACATACAAAACTCAAAGTAGAAGTGAATCAGCCATCCTGAGCATGTATACATTCGGGTCTGATTTACAATGTACAAAGTTTTGTGACAACAGGTAGGAGTCCATCTTGGCATACCATGCCCTCGGAGCCTACTTGTGGCCATAAAGTAACTTCTTCAGTCGACAGACCAAAGATGAGTCCTGCATAAATCCCTGGGGCTGCTCCATGTAGATATCCTCAGAGATATCACCATGAAGAAATGCATTCTTCATGTCCATCTGATGGAATTCCCATCCTTTGGCTTCCACAATGGCAAGTGCCAATTGTATGGAATCCATCTTCGCTACTGGAGTGAAGGTCTCATCATAGTCAATACCATGAACCTGTTGAAATCCTTTGGAAACAAGCCTGGCTTTGTATCTTCTAATCTGTCCATCCACTATGTTCTTGGTCTTGTAGACCCATCTGCATCTGACAATTTTCCTCCAAGAAGGAAGGGGAACCAGATCCCAAGTCTGGTTCTCGAGGAGGGAGTTGTACTCCTCCTTCATGGTGGATTCCCAAAAAGGATTTCCAACAGCCTCGCCATAAGACTATCGATCTGAAGAATGAACCAAGAAAATATGTTTGGAAGGCAATGGTTCAGTGGCAGTGAGTGTAATAGGAGGCTCATCGAAATCAGATTGAGTCCTCTTAGTATCGACTGGATCACCAACGAGATCCCCTGCATTCTGAAGAGTAGTTTGTGCCCACTCGGGCCTCTGCTCTGGCTCTACAACTACATCTGGATGATCTGACTCTGCATCTGACTGTACTGACTCTGAATCTGAATCATTTGAGTCCTCTAAATTAGAGCTCTCATCTGAAGAAGAGTCAACATGTGCATGCTCATCATCTCGGACAGGTGGAGGAGTGAAGGTGTCTGCATTCAAATGATGAGGTACATGCGAGACAATTTCGTTGAATTGGAAACTATGCTCAATGATGAGTCAATCCGAGGAAAGATCAATAAGATGATATCCCTTCACACCATCAAGGTATCCAACAAAGATGCACTCAATGCTTTTTGGATCAAGTGCCTTCCTCTTTTCAGAGGGAATCCGGGCCCATGCATGTGAACCAAAAATGTGAAAGTGGACCACTTCCAATTTGAGGCTGCTCCAAGCCTCGTAGGGGGTCTTATCCTTGACATATCTATGAGGAGATCTATTTTAGATGTATGTTTCACAGTTAATTTCTTCGGCCCATAGTCTCTGTGGTAGTGACTTTGCATGCAACATGCAAGATGCCATCTCCTTTAGAGATCTGTTTTTCCATTCAGCAACTCCATTTTGCTACGGAGTGTAGGGAACTGTATGCTGCAAATGAATCCATACCTCATGGAAAAGATTATGAATCTCATGATTCACATACTCTCCCCCGTTATCAGTTCAGAGAACTTTGATCTTCTTTCCAGATTGTGTCTCAACCAAATCTTTGAAATCTTTGAGGTGTTGAAAGACCTTGGATTTTTTCTTGAGAAAGTAGATCCAAGTAAAACATGAGAAATCATCAACAAAAATGAGAACAAACCTCGCTTTGCTGATCGATGGATGCGGAAAAGGACCCATGAGGTCACTGTGGATCAGATTAAGGTGTGGAAGCTCGCTGAGACTTTCCTTTGACGAATTTCTCTTGAGGGTGTTTTCCGAGAACACATCCCTCACATACTCCCTTGGAGAAATGGATGTCTGGTAGACCATCAACTAATTTGTGCTTGCTAAGCTGTTGCATGTATCTGAAATTCAAATGTCCAAACCTTTTGTGCCATATCCTACTACTTTCATCAGCATGAGTAAGCAATAAAGCAAAATCAGGTTCAATGAATTCAAAAAATGTATATAATCTAGATTGATGATTTACCTCACTGGTAGCAACCCTGGAGTTGGTTTGTATGTCATATATGTCCACGGAATTTGGTGTGAATACTACTTTCTTTCCAGTGCCAGAATTCGTCATCTGATACACGGAGAGAAGGTTGACATAAATCTTGGGAACATACAATACATTCTCGAAGCTTCCGTTGGTGAGGTCAATCCTTCCTTTGCCAGTGACTTCGACAGAAGAGTTGTCCCCCATAAGAATAGGAGGACCTTTGCATGCATCCAAAGAATAATAGGCTTCTTCTAAGGAATCCATGTGATGTGATGCTCCTGAATCTATGATCCAAGCATCGAGAGAGGAGTTGATTGCAATCAAGGCATGGATAGAATTTCCTTTCCTGGAATTCAGATCTTCTGGATTCTTCTTCTTTGCACCCTCGGGGATGCGATCTCCAAGGTTGTTTTTCTAAAGTATCTGAGACATCAGATCTATTTGTTTTTGCATGCATGCATATTCTAAATGGAATCCTTTGTGACAGTATGTGCATTTCTCTCCTTTTCTCCTTTGGATCCAGAGGCATCGATGAAGGGTTTTGTGTACCCTTCCCTCTTCGTATGTGCATGATATTTCTACTTATCTTTATCTTTAGATTTCTGATATTTGTGGATACCATCATGCACAGTGAGTGCATGTGCCCTTGGGCCTTTGATTGCACCCATGTTGATGAGCTTGGTTTTCTCTTGTGTCAGGGATTCGATAAAGTCCTCAAGAGAAGGCATCTTCCAGGTGGCTCTAGAGGAGAATCTGACAGTATGGAATGTAGATACGAATACTGAGAATTCAATACCAATCTTGGAGAGAATGGTGAGAACCATTTGTTTCTCCTCCTTCAATTTATCAACCCCGCAAGCTTTGAGTTGCGACAATAAATCCTTGAATTTTGTAAAGAAATCTTGGATATTCTAGAAGCTTTTTGGATCCAATGTGAGCATCTCCACCTCCATCATGTGTCCCCTAATATCATCCTATTTTAAAAAGAGCCCTTCCAAGATGGTCCAGGCTTCATTGGGAGTCTTACAGAAAGATATATGAAAAAGGAGATCGGGAGAAATAAGACTGCGAATTGTTTCTAGTGCCTCATCCATGCGATTTAAGTACTTGGATTTTTATACGGCTGATGTCATATCTGTATCTATATTCATGATTAATATATACAACCCTATATATCGGAAATGTATGGCTATTTTCTCCTTCCATGCAAAATAGTTGTAAGGTGTAAGAATGAATTCTTTTTGGAATTCCATCTTTCCATTGTCTTCAATCTTTTGTACTTGCAATTTTTTTTTGGTGTAGCTTTTTCTTAGCAGTTCGTCGGCTCTGATACCATGTAAATGTGTTGACCTACACATAATAGATCTATCTAAACAATGATACACACATTTGCAGAGAGAATTGGAAAAAGAAGAAGAAGGAGAGAAAGAATGGAAAAAATTATCATTAACCGTTGTGAATAATGAATAATTTACACATGATATACTCTGTATAAATCAATGAGTTCAAATTGAGGTGAACCAAGTCACCATAGTGGTGGTCTAGAGTGATCTGGACACACACAAATAGTTACTAGAGTGAACTACCACCTATTCTAATCTCTGAGGCAGTTACGAGAGTGAACTACCACCTAGTTGAGTTAACTAGTCAACTAGTCTTCAATTAACTGACTGAACAAAAAGTAGTGAGGAGTTAACTCAAGGAATCAAGGCTAATGCACCACTTTGGTGATGATACCAAGAAAAGGTAGAATTAGCATGCTGATGATCCCAATGTTTCATGGTGATGATCCCAATGCAACATCTAAACTCAACTTAACTAGTCAAACTGAAGTGTGAACTGAAAGATAATATTCTCCAGGTGGAATATTCTCTCCTAAAATATAGGAGACTGGATAATGACTAATTATGACTAATGAACAAACAAAAAACTTAGGAAAAAAAAATCCTAGGTGTGTGTAAAGTAAATCCAACACCCAACAACTATTGCCATGCTCAAAACCGAGCTCTAGATTAAAATTTATGGCCTTCCAAAACATTCTTAGGCCTTATTTACCCTCAAGTCACTTCATTTCCATGTGACATCCATGTGGCTCCCACCACTTTTCATCTAACATGGCATTGATGTGGCATCCTCCACTTGGCCCCTTGACTTCTTCCCTATCAATCCCTCGACCCTTTTCTAAATTGACAGGTCTGATTCATTCAGGCCTCTCTTGCCAGAAAGCTTTCTCCATGGAGTCGTATTCCACTCCGAACAACATACTCTGACCATTCATATTCTGATAGATTTGATGAATCTCAGGGTTAGTCAATCAACAACCCCAAAAATGTCAGAGTCTTTACACACACGATGGTTAATGCCCATTCCTTTTTAACCCTTTCTCCTCGACCAAGTGCGGCCTGTAGGGATCGACGATTGAAATCTCTTATCATGTATTCTTCAATTTACGACTGTGATCACCTCTCAAAGTCCCTCCTATCATAGTGCCTTGTAGATCCTACAATAGATCAATGATTGTTGTTTCATTGCATCCTTCTTCGATCAACATCTTAGATATTCCATTGGATTTTCACCTACATGTGCCAAATCCTCTTGACATGTGACACCATCTCTATATGACATGTGGCACCATTGCCATCTAACACACGACACTCATATTTCTCATAGACATTCACCTACAGGTGCCAAATAATTATGTCACATGGCACCTTCTATGCTTGACATGTGGCACCATCCACATCATCCTCTTGAGTCCTTAACTAAATATCAATGATTCAAATCATATAATGAGTCCCTTTGATATTGGAAGATTGACGATCCATATTGCATCTCAGAGCTCCTTTATTGGAGTGTCTCCTTGCAACCCACTCCAAATAGCACCTTGCGATGAATGGTCATGATCACTTCGCCAGAGATCCAACAGTAGGGATTAAGACACCTTTTCTAGGGTTTAATACTGATTGGGAATCACACTCATCCCTTCCTAATAATCTCAGGATGACACGTGTCACACGTTGGGACATGCTAACTATCACATTGGCACATGGCCCTACCACTTGGTCGTAACATGTGGCACTCATAATCAAATACAAGGTCCTTCACAACAACTCAATTATTCTTGACACACGAAAAAATTTCCATGTGACACATGGACCAATATCCATATGCCACATGGACCAATTGCAATTTTACACATCATCGTCGGGCATACAGTCCTCTTCTATTCATAGGCTTATAGCTTAAAATCAACGACTAGGATTTGATCTTCCTTTCACCGATCTATGATCTCGATCATCCTTCGAAGTACTTCCATTAGAGTTCTCCACTGGGACCGCCACTCACTCCGATCAACCTTCTCCAATGAACGATCGAGATCCCTTGAGGCTTAGATCTAATGTTCAAGGTTCAAAGAACAATTTTTAAGGCCCTTCTCTTCGAACGAGTTCCATGCTTAGCCCATCAACGTATTGACTATCACCACGCATCATCCTAAGGGACATGTAAGCTACTACTATAGTATTTCACGTCATCATAATTTCATTGTACTCTTTTATTGCCCCTTTTTATGCATCAAAATTCCACATTTTCATTTCACACCCTAAGTGTCACAAGTGTCGCAAAGTGTCGCAAAGTGTCACAAAGTGACGTATGCACCTCAATGAGTGTCACATTCAATGTCACAAGTGTCATATGCACCTTCCCAAGTGTTGCATTCACGTTTTGAGTGTCTCCACCCCTTAACACCATTAAAACATTTGTTCATGACCCCTAAGTCATATGGGAGGAGGAAAACCATCATTTCTAGGTCAAAACACCATTTCCGTGGCCAATTTTTTTTATGGAATGTTTCCCTTGTGAATGGGTGAAACTTCCCTTATATTACAGACCCCTAATACCAAGACAAAAAACTACAAATGGACACTAACATCCCTTTGAATTTTGTTTAACCAATCATAAAGAGAGAGGGAGAAAGAGTGTGATGCACCTTGTTTCGAAGTTTTTCCTCACCACTTCCAATCCGAGCTTGATCTCCAAACTCCTTAGCGCAAATTGATACCTGGAATAGGAAACAAAGAGAAACAAAGAACTCCTACTCTACAATATTAGATCAAACAAATTCATCTACAAAGATTGAAGGAACAATAGACAAGCACATGCAAGAATACACAAGCTAGAAGGAAATAGGTCAAGTATATTCAAATTAGAACCCAAAGAGAATACTTATAGACCATGATTGATGCAGTTGCAATAGCCTCCCCAAGCTGCCCTCATCCATCCCTTGCATGACTCAACCAAGATCATAAGTTTGATATATGAAAGCTTCTCCCTTTCACCTTAGAAATCCCTCAATACATAGGCTTGAGAGGCATAAAAACCATGAACAAATGAGGGGTATGGTTGAGGATATGGCTCCTTAAGGCTTGGATCAGATCCTAAAGTGAAGCCCAATCATGAGGGTCAAACACAACTAACCCCATCTCAAAGAGTTGGCCCATAGATAAAGGTGGAGGGGATCCCCCTCTTTTCTCAACAAGAATAACACTCCCCCTCAGTGAGAGATAGGGAACCAAACTAGTAATTTTTCTCCCCTATAGTGGTAGAGAGAGTGCCATGTGTGCACCCTTAGTATGGATGGGGGAACCACCCTTCATAAATGCTAGAAAATGGGTCAAAATTTCCAAGAAAAAAGTGTGTTTTGACCTATAAATGATGGTTTTCCTCCTCTCATATGAATTAGGGGTCATAAATAACTTTTTTAAAGGTGTCAAGGGGTGGAGACACCTCAAAAAGTGAATGTGACACTTGGGAAGGTGCATACGACACTTGTGAAAGTGAATGCGACACTTACCGAGGTGCATATGTCACTTTGCGACACTTAGGGTGTGAAACAGAAATGTGGAATTTTGATGTGTAACACCCCTCTAGATTGATCTTAGATCCAAGGACTGATGTCTCTCCTTGGATTTAACCTATTCTAAAGTCAATATTTCCACCATAGCCACCCTCTGATAGATAAATGGTCCTTGATGACTCAGAGTACATCCTCTCCATGCACTATAGCCTACTCCGAAGAAGGGCTATGATCTATTCTTTGTACCATTCTAATGACCCCAATCCTTCCAAGGAAAAAAAAGAGTTTACTCAAGCTTAAAAGTCCAGTCCAGGACTTATCTGGTTTCATGAAGATCTCTCTAAGTCTTTTTTTAAGACTTACCGAGTTCTAGGACCTCTCACCTTGGTCCAATTCCCTCCATTAATTACCCAAGGTACCTTTGTTTTGTTCTATCCTGAAAGACTCATTTACTTTAGGGATCCCAACACTATGACACACACACACACACATATAAATGGACACAATAATGCACACGATAATCAAGGATGCTGGTTTGTCTTTCAACTCAAGATATAACATAGACTCAAATATTCACATGCACAAACGAATATATATATATATATATATATATACTCTTCACACAAGATTGTCACAGGAAAATACTTACATCTACTTTTCCTAAAGACAAAGACAACATGCCTTCAATGATAAGAACTTTCCATGAAAATTTATTTTAGACAAGTACATAGGCCATCTCCAGAGATACACAAAAAATTCACATTTCAGGTATTCATGTTCATAATTGCAAACATAGGTATCCATCCATTTCATTTCAGTTACACAGGGATTATAAATACTTATCTAATTACAAGGTGTAACTAACCAATCAACAATGGGTGTTCTCCTTTCCACCCAATGATAGGCTTAGATGCATTCACTCTTAGCACTCTAGCCTCCCCTATGCAAAGCCATGATACCACCAAGGAAAATATCTTTGTTTATCAATAAATTATAGAGGTCACTCTCCTTCACGCTACTCTTGGTAGAGATTTTACTTACACCCACTTATCCCAGGCCTCTTCGAGGTTTATTAGATGCATTCCCAACATCAAGCTCCTGATCATAGGTTTAGAAAGGGGGGGGGTGTTACAATCCCCTCCCCCTTCAAAGGAACAATGTCCTCGATGTTCTTTCTTAGTACACCTTCCATGTATTTGTCCTTCAACTTCTTCAACATCATATTCATTTTATTGATAGTCTGGTCCCTTCCCAGGCTCTTGGCCTTTGTCACATGCCTACAATAATTTCAATTAGAAAGCATATTAATCACAATCTCATGCAAAAAAAATTAATTGCTGTTCATAATTCAATAGGAAAAAATTCACATATTAGAACAATACTTATATGTGTAGTTCATGGATCTACATCCATATGGCTGTCTCATTAACTTGGCTCAATGCTTTCCTTGACATACCCATTATGTGCATGATCCCAATCAATAAGTGAAATTTTTTTAAATACTCCACTAAGTTCTTTCACACGAGCTATCAAAGTCTCTCCTTGCTTGTGGTCACTCATCCTCCAGGCTTAGGCTCAGGCATCCCCTTCTCTACTATACAGTTCCTCGAGTGATCCATCTTGCCTAACAAGGATTTCTCACACAAGAATTGTTTTAGAGACTTTGCCGAGTCTTATAGCTGAGACATCCCTCATACTTTATCTACCGAGGCGTCCTTTATATTTCTCTGTTGAAAGCATCCCTTCGGCCCATGTTAGCACAACACAACATTATTATGGAGATCATGACTTATCACAAAGTTCTCTTGTCACAATAGTTGCCCCCTTCCATGCTTTCTAGCTTGAAAACAATCATCTGTCCCATCATGACATATATGTTATCTCACCTGTATGACATGCATACAGTAACTCATGAGATGCTTTCATTAATTCAATCAAAATTCTTTCAAATCTGTCACCCACAGATTTCAAATTTCACATTTTCAATTTCAGATCTATTCCATATAGGAACCATATTCCACAAGTATGAGATTTCCTTTCTCGTAATAGTTTGGCTCTTTTTTAACCAACATGCATTGGTCTTCCTTATGGAGTTACAACACTTCCATATCCAAGACCCTTCTTCCTACAATTTCAACTTCAATCAACCAAACAAATTGTTAGTTTCCCATGCATAGATATTTTTATTGCACCCTTACAAGGACATCACAAGCAATTCTTAAATTATGCATACTAACAATTAAATCACCTTCATCTTATTCAATGATATAAAGTAAAAGAAAGCATCATTTCTTACACATGCATCATCTCAGCATGCCAACTTTTCCAAATGTAATTCAACATTAAGTTAATTTAATTGATGTGCAAATTCCCATGGACACATTCACACACAATGCACCCTTGCATTGACTTCAGTTTACCACATTTTATGTTAGTCACTTTTCCATGGTGTGTTGGGTCTCATCCAACCTCTCACCACATGGATTCTCTATCCAAATTCATTATTATAACACTATATATTTTTTCTTTAAGATGATCATGACCTCAAATCAACATACATTTTATGAAATTAGAATTTCATATGAATGCATTCAAGCATTCTTTCTTCACTGGTAACTAGGGTGCCAAAATTTAAATCCACCCAATTTCTTTCTTTACCATTGTTACATTCTAGTAGAACATGGGAAGATTCTTCTTCCATAATTGACAATCCACTACCCTCCCTCTCATGAAAACATGCATTTAATTCTATGTGCTTCTTATGAGCACCCTTGTCCCAAATCATTCTAAATTGGTTAAAGTATTCATGACACTTTCTCATGAATTTTCTTGCAAGGACCTTAATCGTCCTTGACTTCTAGAGGTTTATACTTCCATCATCCATACTATGTTCTTTCCTAAATCATACCCTACTTGGGTATCAATGGCATACAATAGCCACTCCAAATCATACACATATCATTAATATAATATAATATCTCAGAAGGGATTCTTACCCAATCCCTTCATACCATATGCCACACTGGTATGCAAATATTTATACTTGTCTGGATGCCAACACCTTTTATGATATTACCTCATCAATGGTGCTTCATGGGGACTCCCAAGATCCTTCCATCAATCTCTTGACAACAACCTTCTTGAATTTAACCTCTTCTTGAGGCTATCCACCATTCACAACTTTCCTTTCCCAAAAACTCAATCATTTCCTACATATAACATGCATCATTATAGTCATAATTATATCAATTGTCATGTTAAATAAAAATGTATGCATCATAACATTTCACTCAATAAAACATGTCTAGTTATGCCCTAACATATCTTTATGTACTCTATCACTCTATCCTTAATGTTTTCATGAGTGCAACACAATCAATTTTCAACTGTTTCTACAATGATACAACTATCAACATTCTCATGCTAGAAGCATTTACACATAAGAGCATTTTAGTCTTCTCATCCTAGAGAAACACAATAAACATCAAGAACATAGTTAATGGATTTTACCTTCTTCCAAATCCTTTGCACAATCAGATAACTTTCATCCTAGATGAATTAATTTCAAGGCCTTATTGCGTTCACACACTATATCTTAACCAAGATTATTCTTTCAAGCATATTCATTAATTTGTCTGTCATTTACCAGCCATATTTATTTCCACAACTTTTCTTTTAAAGTATATAACTCTGTCTCAAAATTTTAGAATTTGAAAGTGAAAATCATCCTCCTTTTCTCATTCTTTGCTTATGCAATATACCCCTCTTGGGACTTTCTTGCTCTGTTCCTTGAGAAATTTTCAACCAAGGTTCATCTTGAATTCTCTGGATAATTCAACATGCTACATCAACAAGCTTCTTGTTCATAATGAATTATGAATCTATGCATTCTGCACATTCACCAAGCAAATTGGTCATTATTCATTGACATGTCTCCCATGCATGCATTATGTTTTAGAATGTAATCCAAGATTCTTATATAATTAGACTTTGTAGCCCACTATCTACTATTTTAGTATTCCTTAAGATTATAACTTTGTTCTCCAAATAGAGTACTTCACACAGTTCCTCCACATGAACTTCTTCAACATGCAACTCTCTCATTGCCTATCCATCACTATCTAAGATGACCTCAACTTTGAGTATACCTCAGCTTCATTATTCCATGGATTTACCCAATATTTCACAAGAAATATAAGCATGTATTCATATTGTGCATTTCAAATTTACATTAAATAAGTATCTTGATGTTATCAACTTGCTTTCAATTTGTGCTTCCATGCACTTAATCACATGCATTAGCATGTTGTGTGTGTCCACCACTGACACACTTCATAGTTTCCACATTGCATTTCGAGTCAAATAATTTCACTCAGGATTTGTTCACAATCATATACATGCAACTTTCAAAGGAATATTCATTTTTCCTTCTATCTTAGTCAATCAGAGCAATCTTGCTCATTTTCCTTTATAATTTACACTATCTTTTCCTGAGGAGTGGAACACATCCTCCTCAAGTTATTATTTGAATAAGACAGTTTAGACCCTTCTACATAGGGTCAACCATGTATTCATGGCATTTCCAATCTAGGAAAGTGCAATTATTGACTTACATTCTACTTGATAAGGAAGTCCTATTATACTTTTAAGCATGTATATGTATATTTACATATGTGTATGTGCATCACTTGCACCCCTTTTTACCTCATTTATTCATATTTGCTAACATCATTCAGTTTTTATGAGGCCCTCCAATCACTTACATGACCATTCTCACCAATAAAACCATAATTATGCTACTTTCTTTACAAGATAACAACCATCAAAAGGTCATGCTTTCTTCTTGCTCTTTTATCGTTTCATATTATCTCTTTCTGAGGAATGACATACTTCCTCCAATTATTATCTAAAAAAGATACTTAGACCCTCCACCATAGGGTCATCCATGCATCCATGTCATTATCTAGTCTAGGAAAGCACTCTCCTTGCCTTATTGCCTCCTTTCTCAGGAAGTCATACACAACTAATACATCATATATGTGAATCACTTGCACATTTTTATATCATTCCTATTTAGTTATTTGATCTTGGTATTAAAATTCTCTGTTGAGAGTTTACTACCAATCAACTCAAAAGTTTTCACATGAAAATTCATCATTATGTTGTCTTGTTTGACAACAACTAGTAAAAGGTCACTCTTGTCCTTCTGTTACATTCAATATTCCACAATTTCATAAAATACAAAGGGGTAGCTACAACATTACCCAAGGTATTAATATGTGAAACCTTTCCCCCTTCCATAACTCAAATCATCTTTGATAATAAGACCTCTACTACATGGATCCTTTCTTGAATTCCCTCTCACTGCTACTTGAGCATATGAATCCATACCTATATAGCCATCATCCTTCTCTGGATGTCAATCTGACCCATTGGTCATCTAGAGATGCTCCAACACTTCCTTAACCCAACTTTCATTAATAATTTCACCCTTATCTTCATAATTCCATATCATCAACATTTTACTTATGCTGCTATTATCAAATATTTACAAGCCACATGATCTAGAAGCTTACATGAATGTTAAAATTTTCCATATGCATTCCAACGTATCCTTGTGCACCAAGTGTTTCACGTATTCCATCTATACATATGTATTTCAACTACCTTCCTTTGCATTCATATGCATAGACAAGCCCTTAGGTTAATAGGATTATACATTTTCTTTAATACAACCATGAGCTCATAAATTTCTCATATGTTCATATCATTTCACTTATTTTATGAGGACTATCAATAGTCAAATGAACCCTTTCTCTTTTTCTCAACTAGATGAATCTATCCCCAAGTTTCATTTATTACAGGTCAATCAAATAGACCTTACATATTTTCCATCAGTCGTCTGATCACGAGGATTTTCACATACATGGTTTAGTATTTTATTTAAGTAGTAATTAATACCGCCGAGGATTCTATCAATCCATACTAAATTCCTTTAAGCACAAGGAATTTTCTATAAGTTTCTTAACCCTTATATAATCAACCATATTAATTTCCAGAGACTCTGTCTACCCTAGAAAATAAACAATTTTACACTTAAAAAAGCAACTTAGCTCATGTCCCCTGTCTGGACTCATGTAGCTTCATAAAAAAAATTCTACCACCTCTCCCATTCAAATTTAAGTCTTACCATTAATGCATATCAACATATTCCTACTCCTTCAAGAGTAGTCATTAATTTGACAAAGGGACAATATAATTCCTCTTCTAAAATTCAGTAAAAAATTCCAAGGTACAATTTCAATCTGAAGTCCTTCTCCTTAGGGAGTTAATGCAGATAATAAGTAAAATTCTAACACAGAAAAATTATTTTAAAGAGGTTCATCTCTGCCATATTATACCATTCCTTTGACTTATCTCTTTCCCATCTAGGCCTAGTGTTGTAGCATGCTCTGATACCACTTTGTAACACACCTGACCCCCTAAGTACCTTTTAAGGGATCGTGTATTATTTTTTTTTCTTTTTCTCAATCATCTCAAAACCTATTCTCAAGGGAAACATATTCTTATGCTTGTCAAGAGATTCCCAACGACTTTCACCATGCTCAAAAATGAGATCTGGATTAAAAGTTATGACCTTCCAAAAAAAATATTAGGCCTTCTTTACCCTCGAGTCACTTCATTGTCACGTGACATCCACGTGGTTCCTGCCACTTGTCATATGAAGTGGCATACACCACTTGGCTCCTTGACTTCCGCCCTATCGGTCCCTCGACCCTTCTCCAAATAGATGACTTCGATTCATTTGGGCCTCTCTTTTTGAATATCTTTCTCCACAGAGTCATACTCCACTCCGAACGACATAATCTGACTGTTCATATTCCGATAGATTTGACGGATCTCGGGGTTAGTCAATCAACGACCCTGAATGCATCATATTATTTACCTAGATGACGATTAACACCCATTCCTTTTTAACCCTTTCTCCTCGACCAAGTGGGAGCCTCAGGGATTAACAACTGAGATCACATCTCACCTATTCACCAATCTACGATTGTTATCACCTCTCAGAGTCCCTCCTTCATTGGAGTGTATCTTCGTAACTCACTCTGAATAAAACCTTGAGATGAATGGTCAGGATCTCTTCATAGGAGATCCAACGATAGGGATTAAGACACATGTTCTATGGTTTAATACCAATAGGGGCTCCCACTCAACCCTTCCTACTAATCTCAGGATGACACGTGTCACCCTTTGGGACATGTTGACTTCCACGCTTGCACGTGGACCTACCACATGGTCGTAACACATGGCACTTATAATCCAATACAAGGTCCTACCAAACAACTTGATTCTTCTTGACACATGGCACAATGCCCACATGACACATGGACCAAAATCCGTATGCCATGTGGACCAATTTCAATTTGTCACATAATCTTTGGGCATACTATCCTCCTCAGTTCGTAGGCTTATAGATTAAAATAAACAACTACGATATGATCTTCCTTTCATCGAACTATAGTCCTGATCATCCTTCAGAGTAATCCCATCAGAGTTCCTTCCCCACTGGGACTTCCACTCACTCTGACCAACCTTATTTGATGAATGGTCAAGATCCCTCGATGCTTAGATCTAACGGCCGAGATTCAAGGCAGAGTTTTTAAGGTCCTTCTCTCCCAATGAGGTCCATGCTCGACCCATCGACCATTCGAATATCGCCACATGTCATCCTAAGGGACACATAAGATAATATGCTGGTATTATACATAATCATGATGTCATCATAATATTTTATTCCCCCTCTGGATGGATCATAGATCCAACATATAATGTCTCTCCTTGGAATCTACCTATTCTATGGTCAAGATTTCCACCATAGCCACCCTCTGATAGATCAATGGTCCTTGTTGAATCAGAGTACATCCTATGCATGCATTATATCCTACTCTATCGAAGGGGTAGGATCTATTCATTATACTATCACAACAACTGCGATCCTTATGAGGCAAAACAAGGGTTTACTTAGGCTTAACTTTATGGTTCAGGACTTAACCGATTTCATGAAGATCTCTCTAAGTATTTTTTTTAAGACTTATCGAGTTCTGAGAGATATCACCTTGGTCCAAGGCCCTCCATTTCTTACCCATGCTACCTTCATTTCATTCTATCTTGAAAGAATAATTTACTTTAGGGATACCAACATTGCGAAACATAGGTACACACACACACACGCATATTTAAATGAACACAATAATGGATGCGATAAGTAGGGATGTTGTTTCGTCTTTCAACTCAAGATATAATAAAGACTTGAATATTCACATGCATAAATGAATATATCTATATATCTATATCTATATATTCATACCATTCCATATTTACTCTTCACATGATATTGTCACAGGAAAACACTTACAACTAGTTTTCCTAAAGACAGATATAGCCTGCCTTCAATGATAAGAAATTTCCATGCAGATTTATTTCAGACAAGTATAGAGGCCATCTACAGGGATACATAACAAATTCACATTTCAGGTATTCATGTTCATAATTACAAACATAAGCATCCAACCATTTCATTTCAATTACACAGAGAGTAGAAATACTTATATATTTATAAGGTGTAACCAATCAACCGACAATGTGTGTTCTCCTTTCCACCCAACTGTAGGCTTAGATGCATTCACTCTTAGAACTCTAGCCTCCCCCATGCGAAGCCATGATACCACCAAGGAATATCTCCCCGTTTCTCAGTAAATTATGGAGGTTACTCTCCATCACGCTACTCTTGGTAGAGATTTTCCTTACACCCATCTCTAGCCCAAGACTCTTTGTGGTTTATCAGATGAATTCCCAATATCAAGATCGCGGCCCCCTTAGCTCAAGTCAGGTTTTTGGGCTCTTAGACCAAATATTTAGAGATTCCCTACTCTCTTCCCTTCCAAACTTCCTTGAGTTCAATGTCTCTCCCCGATCCCCTGATTTCTCTCTCTCTTTCTGTCTACCCTTGTGTGCTTCTCTTGCATGCATAGCTTGGGAAGGTTCTCGACTTGTCCCCTTCCTTCTATCAGAAGGAATTTGGTGAGTCAATCTGGGGCTACAGAATTGGTACCCTATTGTACCTAGGTATGATAGTTTCATTTGTCCTAACCTGATCTCCCATATCTGGATTTATTTGGGGTAGTTGGTTGTCCAACCACCTTCCTTCCTCATTAACTGATTTTCCTTGAATTTAGGGTTAAGGAAAATAATCTAAATATCAAATATTATCGACAAGGATTTTTGGGTCATCTTTAGCATGGTGAAACCCTCTCTAAGTTTTCTCACTCTTTCCTCTAGTGGTATCATGGCCAATACTTTAAGGCTTCACCCTCATAGTCAGCTGTTGGCATTTACAATTAGACAATAATACATTTGTAGTGTTTTTATGCCATTGCATGGCAGCCATAAATCATGATTAATTACACATAATCATAGGTTTAGAATTGGGGGGGGGGGTGTTACACATTCTTTAATCATTGAAAAAGATATTTATATGCTCAATCATTGAAGAAGATAAGTGTGTGAATGATTCAACTTATGTGTACACTTGTTGAATGGGAAGTATCCAAAAGTTTATATTCAAGAAGTAGAGCCAAGATGCCATTCATTGAAAGAATAACCTAAGTCAAGTGTTCTCTTGATGAATTATAATGATTCTTTAGGATTTAATTGTAAATAATGTGAAATGAATGCTAGTTATGCTGGTTCTAATGATGCGGATGGTGAATTGATACTACCAAGTTAATATACCATGACCTGCCTTATCTCAACAATCCTCAAGTTGATAACTATTACTGAAAGTCTTGGCTTCATTTATTAGTTATCTGGATGGTATTAACTTGCAATGCTCCATGATGTTCAAATTGCACTTTCAAAATAGTAGGAAATGGCTTCTTATGCAAATTAACAATAGGAGATCAAAATAAATTAATAATTGTTTTCCTTAGCTTTTGATTTGTTCTATTGTCCTTTAAAATGAAGGGATTGCAGAGATAGTTTGATGCCTTATACATCTTTTGTGATCTTCATAAATTAATATTTACTCTAAGAAAAATCAAAACTATCACCTTCAATGGGAAACATATCATTTTTTCGGAATTTATATTTTTCTTCTAGTGTGTGGGGATCAATATATATACATCTTACACTTATTTGGGTGTTTAGTTTTTAGGGCCCAAATTTGACTTGAGGAAAGCACTTCAAATCTAGATCAACAAGGGGTATGGCTTAGGTTGAAGCATAAATTACATAACCTTATTTTATTATTTTTTCATACAATCACACAATACTTGTTGTCTCTAAACTAGTAGATGTTTGTTGTCTCTAATACTGCCACTCCAACATTTATCCATGATGCCTCCCTAAATTGCATGAGTAATTCCCTTGTGGATATTGTTTATCTCCTTAAAGGTATTTCATGTCTAACAAGATTCTCCTCTGAGGACTCATTTAACATAATCACCATACATTTAGGTTTGGATATTGTTACAAGATATTGGTTCTTTTGGTGGATTGGCTTATGGACATTTTGAGATAACACAAAAATTGCATTATCAAATGGAAGTCAACTCCGTGGAGCTTCTAGTGTCAAGTACCCACACTAGAGTGGTATTGAATAATAAAGGGTCGATTATCTAGAAAATTTTTATTTGGTTGACATTGTTCCTTTATTGAAAGCATTTGCAAACCTGTTGTATTGTTTGTAGACCATGAATTAGTTACATTATTTAGGAGAGTGGTAATGAAATTTGAATTGTTGATCAAAATTATTATCTTTGAAGGAAGGTAAGTTTGTTGTGTTGAGTTCCCTCTCTTTGGTTTATGTTGTTCTTTTGATTTTTCAAATCTCTCGTTTCTTTTACTTTGCG
Source organism: Picea engelmannii (assembly GCA_009831015.1). Classification (NCBI taxonomy): domain Eukaryota; kingdom Viridiplantae; phylum Streptophyta; class Pinopsida; order Pinales; family Pinaceae; genus Picea; species Picea engelmannii. Next base: position 92,858 of record ML788510.1, on the reverse strand, counting down.
ATGTACAAATGATTATATATTACTGTTATGAATCCTTGCTATAATCATTTTGTTTTGAGTTATATGTTTTTGGTAGATTGTTGTTATACTTCTTATATGGGTATGTGGTACATTTTTCCGATGGTTTGAAAACCCATCATTATGGACCTATGTGATTCTATACTATGTTCTCTATAATTACATGGCCTATAAGAGAAAAAATATTTTTTTAAGTAGGATCTTAATATTCCGAATCAGTTCCTAATGTAGACTATGTTATCACAATAACAATTGTTTGATGGGATCCAAGCCTTGAGATTTAGTGAGGGGCTAAATCGGTGTGGAGAAATGATAGTTTGGAGGATAGGGTCATGGCTAGCAGAAAAGGGATAAATATAGCGGAAGTGCGAGAGTTGATGGGACCCAACAGGCCACAGATCTCAGGTGCCACAGATCGACGGTCAGAGAAATAACACATAGGTTAATTATTTGAAAGAGGGCCGATGAAAATACTGTGGTTTCGGCTTGGGACCACGTGGCGCCACTAGATGCATATCAGAGCGAAGAGCAGTCTACCCCAAACCGCTTTGCCTTGTCCCCAAAATTTCCTAAAGACAAGCGCTACAAATATTGTTGCTAAATGGCTGGCGAAAGTAAGTTGGGGGTTAAACCATTTGCAGACAAATTCAATCAATTTCACGCATATCAGTTTTCAAGTCTCAGTTTCCATGATTTCAAGTAATTTTGACCAGTTGTCTTCCAAGGTGAATTCCAAGCAAACTAGAGCACATTTTGAGAAACTAAAAGATATTTATACTCAGCACGAGCCAAAGAACAATAACCTCTCTCATATTTCTCATATCTATTACATACTAGGAGAATCGAGGACATCTTGGAGCCTTACATTTCTGGATTCAAGATTTTCTTCTGGAAAGACATCGTTTTCAAATGCAGATCCCAGACATATGGAGAAAAATTTCACAAAATTGAGAGAGGTTTTTACTCAAGATAATCTGATATACAAAATCTCCCCCAAATTTTACACATGTGTCACGGATTAGGATATTCGAAGAAATATTTTGACCCTATTTTTCAGTTTTCATGATTTCCTGTTCGAGACATGTTTTTGCGGCATGTGTTCCGGCCAGTTGGAGATGAATTTGGAGAAACCGAGAGAGTTTTTTATTCATAATTCTCTTATATACAAAATCCATTCTCAGATTTTACACAACTATTATGGTTTGATATTTACATGTGGCGTTTTGAAGCCTAGTTTTTCATGTAAATGGTTTCCAAACGAAACGTTTCTTTATTTGTAATTGGTTTGGAAAAGAAAGGACTCACTGTTTGTATAAATTTTAAGAGATACGTATGTATCAAGGTTGGCAGAAGTGCAAGGGGAACCTTTTTGTTGTTTCTCAACTTGATTGTAAATTTTCTGAATCTGAATTGAATATATATGTAGAAGCTTTTGAAGTCTCTATGAAAAGATTCTAATGGTGGTGATATGAGCTTTGTCTTCCTTCATTGTATGTATTTCCTATGTTCTTTAATTTCATCTGCATTTTATTCTATTTAAATTGGAGATTTAAAGGCCTATAATTCATCTTATGATGCTCTTGGCTTAAGCAATTTAAACTATGTAATTTTCTTCCTAGCTAATTCATAATTCATCTCAGTAATGCTCTGATGCAATTATTTGTTTTCTCTTTCTTCCTACACTCTACTTAAATTCAATTTATAGCTTAGATTCATCACCTCAATTAGCCTTTATCCTTTGGAGAGTTCTACCCTCTGGTCATTTTTTTCATTCACTCTCAAAATTTTGACTCCATAGCCCTGACTGTCCCTCCTCTTCCTTGCCAACAACTTTATAACCCCCCCCCCCCAAAAAAAAAACCAAATCTAGCCACCGATTGCCAAAGAAATATCAAGTGACACGAGAGATCCCTGTCTAATTTGAGCAGGCTAGTGCCTCATCTCTAAAGTAGGTTGAAACAGTTGCCTCTATCATTTGTCTATCAGCCAGACAAAATTTACAAAGTGCTAACATTCTGGAGCCATTGCCGGGGATGAAATTGAAAATTTTTCCCTGGGAAAGAATGACATGGTTGAGTTCTAAGGTCTGAGAGAAACAAAAATTTAGGCTCATATTGGTTGTATTCATGCTCTAGTGACTCCATGCATCAAAAAATCAGTTTGAAGGTGATCCCACTGGTAGAATAATCCAAAAATTTAAATTTTCATTAGCGACTCCACTCTTAATGTAGAATCTAGCTTCCAAAACATCATTGGCGACTCCACTATTCGAAGATGAGTTCAATATCTGCAAGGTATGATCCCATGGATATCTCTCACATTACCGGTTTTCCGAATCACATGCCTTGTGTAGATTTGCAAAGATATATGCTAGAGTTCAAAGATCAAGAAGGAGATGATGCTACGTTTCATTTGATAAAATTCCACATGCACATACATAGGATAGGGGTTAAATTTCTTGAAGACTGCTTGATGAAGATGTTTATGGAAACATTAGAAGAAGAAGCACGATCATGGTATGAAGGATTTCCATCTGCTAGTCTATTTTCCCTTGAAGACTTTTATTTAGTATTTTGTGTGAATTATAAGGAAAGTTACCCATCTTTAGTTCTGGTTGAAAACTTCTGTGGAAAATTTGAAAATCTTATTCAACGCATGGGAATTGATATTAATGATGAAGACTTAATGTATGATGAAATAGAAGTATCCCTTTACGAACTAGCTTCTCATCAGGAAGAGCTAGTAGAAACTAGCTTTATTGGTACACATGATCATTCCGAGCAAAAATTAGCTTCTTATTTTCTTGAAAATGAAACAAATCTGCACCATAATGTTGACAACCAGGTCATATCCCATGAAATTAGTGAAAATTCACAGCCTTGTCAGCCTTATTATAGTCAAAAGTATGGGGAGAGTCATTCAAATTGTTTTACAACTCATTCATTTTCTGAAGACTTGTATCATGAAGAAATTAGTGAAAATTAGGCTATTGAAATTGTATGTGCAGAAAGTCTAGGCAGTCGAACCATTAATAAAGATAGCTACTCAAAGTTACAAGGAAATACTGAAGAAGAGAAGGTTGTTTTAGGTCTTTTGGATGTTGCAGAATCCATTCACGATTTCACATCTCTTGATTTGACATATTCAGAAATTTTAAAAAACCAGGATGCCATTCTTATTCAAGAACATGAAGGAACATTTTCATATTTTCCTCAAACACATGAGATTGTCGTTTCATCTAAATATTTCCAAGAACACATAAATCCTGTCTTTGCTGTAGATGATGTGAAAGACAATCATCTTGTTGCATGTCCATTTGAGAAGGGTAAACCAGATGAAAGAGATCCTTGTCTTTGTCTGATTTAAAAAAAGGGATAGTTTTACATGTTTTTGAAGACCCTTTTGCCAGTAAGATGAAATCATCAGAGAACACATAGTACCTACTTTTCAAGAATGTAGGGATAAAATGGGGTTTTCAATTCGAGTTATCATTGGCCGAGTTCTCTTCTCTATCTGGAGGACTTGAAAGAAAGTTGCAGTCAAGAAGCCATTTTCTTAACTGGCTTCATTGGAATTTTGAGATCACTTGATTCAACGTTGGTTTCAACAAGTAGGGTAGGAGTAGTTGTATATAAATAATCTTGAAGACCAATCATTTTTGTCAGCTTCAGTTTTGTACTTCAGCATGTGTGTTTTTAGTTTTTGACAACTATTGGTTTTCAGTTTCAACTTTCAATGCATTTAGTTTCGGATGAAGGATCGATACAGGTGCAGTATTTGAGATGGGATCAACTGAATGCATCGAACACTTGGTATATGTTTTTATTTTCGCATAGGAGGATGTCATCCGCAGTTGAAGCTAGATATTAGCACATGCAAAATTTAGAATTGTGGCATAAGAGAATTTTTTTCTCTGAGCAAAGCCTCATTGGGTTCTTGGATTGTCTGCATTAAATATTTGGTTGAATTTGGGCAACAAATTTCTAGCAAAGCCTCATTGGGTTCTTGGATTGTTTGCATTAAATCTTTGGTTGAATTTGGGCAACAAATTTCTTCATTATTGGGCAAATAATTTTTTTTGTTTTTATTAAGCTGACTTTGGCTCTTATAATCATTTTCTCTACTCTCGGGTTTATTACAGAGCCATGTTTTATTTAATAAAAATTATTGTGCCAACTGATAATTTTTTTTGGTTTTATTAAGTTGACTTTGGCTCTTATAATCATTTTCTCTACTCTCGGGTTTATTACAGATCCATGTTTTATTTAACCAAAATCATTGGGCCCACATGCTAAATCTCCACTTATCCAAGCCCTACAGGGATCAAGATGAAGCGAGCATAAATTCACATGGAGGAAAATCCCACAAGGGGCACTAAGGGTGCACTGTGTGTCTATAAGATTTGTAACCATCAATGTACTCGATCTTTATTGAAGCAGATCGAGTACAACAAGATTCACGTTATGGCGGTACCCTATCCAACACAAGGTCATATAAATCCAATGCTACTGTTCGCCAAGCCGCTCATCTCAAAAGGGTCATGGTCATGTTTGTGATGACAGAGGCTAATCTCCTCCAAGGAAGTCCAGTTTGAAACAATCTCAGACAAGTTTCCTCTGATTTTTGTCGACTGCCCTCTGTGATTCCAGTTGACGAGGAAGGACAAAAGTAAGAAAGTTTTGGTGGATAGCAAGCAGTAAGAGGCAGTCGTTTTGAAGATAAATGGAACGTCAAAGGATATAACTAATGTAATCGACGATATATGTTCATATCGAGGAGCGAAAGTAACAGATGTTTAATTTTTCTAAAGAGACTTGATATAAAAATAGTGGTAAAGTGACCGGGGTACGTGGAAGCTCATGGTTTATATTGGGGACGCTAATGGTGTGATTGAAACCTCCCACAACACTCACTGATATCACATATGAGTCAACGATTGAAAATTAGCACTAAGCCGCGAAGGAGGAAACATAATTTGCCCAGTGTGCAATGCACATGCACCAATCGGAAAGGAAGCTTCGTTTTCATTTTATTTATTTACAAGTTTCCTCCCAAAGGTTGCCATTGGAGTACTTCTGTACAATGCATTGGCATGTTACTCCCGAAAATTATCTGGATTTGGACTAAAATAATATATGAAATTGGTGGGATGTCTATGTTCCTCTTGCTATAGGCCTAGCACTGATCCCATGAGACGAAGAGTCATTTCTCTGTACCTAATTGGAAACCAGAAAAACACCGATTGTGATCAAACAACCATGTCCATGTCCATGAATTTATGATTTTCCTCCGAAGTACTCTCATTTCCTATTAAAAAGAAGGCTCCTTGTTTGCGGGAAACACCATTGTCATTTTTATGGGGGAACCATTGCAGAAATTATTGGAAAGGTAGTTGGTTCGAGAATTATGTTGTTTGTACCTGAGGTTCCCTTTGGATTTCTAGTTCAAATACATATTGATCTATTATTAAATCCAAGTTTTCATTATGCACGCTCTATTTTATGATGAGTTAATTAATATACTTTCTTTCATTGATGTTTTATGGGCGCCATTTTTAAATCATTGTTAAAATTCACTGCGAGATCAAAGAGTATCTGGAATTGGTGTGGAAGCTATGATAAATATTATACTCATCAAATCTTGCAATTTGTAATGTATATGTGCGATTGCTTGCAAAGGTCGTGAGAGCTGGACAGTTGTGAACGGGGTTCCCTTTTATTACAGTTGGATTGGTGCTCGTGTGTGATATTATTTAGCTGGATCTACACTGCTGATGTATTTCATGATTTAGTGATGTATGTTATATCCATTATGAGATCTTATTGCCTGTTGATAAAGACCCAACGACCTTGTGCAAAACTAAGACATTGATGAGGAGCTAAATTTTCCATTCGCCATGAACACATAATCTATTCAAAGGCCAACGCAAGATGAATGCATAGCCATATCAAGAATTTGGGTGATTGATTGCAGGGACTGTACCAAGTATCCGAAGGTTAATTAACAATGACATTTTTCCAATGGTTAATGGTAACAGGTCAGAGCAGGGTACACACATGTTTTGGGAACAACCCAGTGGATAGGCACTCGATCTACCGTTCTTTGCTTCCTCACAGGGAAGATAAAATCCCAGTTGGAGCCTATGTTATCACCATAACAATTGTTTGATGGGATCCAAGTCTCATGATTTAGTGAGGGGCTAAATCGGCGTGGAGACATGATAGTTTGGACGAAAGGGTCATGCCTAGCAGAAAATGGATAAATATAGTGGAAGTGCGAGTTGATGGGACCCAAAAGGCCACATATCTTAGGAGCCAAAGATCGACAGTGAGAGACCGTATCGGGTAGAAAACTAGCACGGAGGTTAATTATTTGAAAGTGGGCCGATGAAAATACTGTGGTTTCGGATCGGGACCATGTGGCACCACCAGATGCATATCGGGGCGAAAAACAGTCTACCCCAATCTGCTTTGCCTCATCCACCAAATTTCCGAAAGACAAGCGCTACAAAGATTTCTGGGAAATGGCTGGAGAAAGTAAGTTTGGGGTTAAACCATTTGCAAACGAATTCGATCAATTTCACGCATATCAATTTTCAACTCTCAGTTTCCATGATTTCAAGTAATTTTGACCAGTCGTCTTCCAAGGTGAATTTCGAGCAAACCAGAGCACATTTTGAGAAACCAAAATATTTTTATACTCAGAATGAGCCAAAGAACAATAACCTCTCTCAAATTTCTCATATCTATTACATACTAGGAGAATTGAGGACATCTTGGAGCCTTACATTTCCAAATTCGAGATTTTCTTCTGGGAAGACATATTTTTCAAATGAATATCCAGGATTAATGGAGAAAAATTTCACAAAACCAAGAGAGGTTTTTACTCAACATAATATTATATACAAAAAACTCCCCCATATTTTACACAGGTGTCACGAATCAAGAGTTTCGAAGAAAGATTTGAACCCTATTTTTCAGTTTTCATGATTCCTTGTTCGAGATATGTTTTTGCAGCATGTGTTCCAGCTAGTTGGAGATGAATTTGGAGAAAACGAGAGATTATGTTCTTCATAATGATCTTATATAAAAAATCCGTTCTCAGATTTGACACAACTATTATGGTTTGAGATTTACAGGTGGCATTTTGAAGCCTATTTTTTTTTCGTGTAAACAGTTTCCAAACGAAACTTTTCTTTATTTGTAACTGGTTTGGGAATGGAAGGACTCACTGTTTGTATAAATGTTAAAAGATATGTATGTATCAGGGTTGGAAAAGTGCAAGGGCACCTTTTTGTTGTTTCTCAACTCGATTGTAAATTTTCTGAAGCTGAATTGAATATATATGCAGAATATTTTGAAGTCTCTATTAAAAGATTCTAATGGTGGTGATATGAGATTTGTCTTACTTCATTGTATGTATTTCCCATGTTCTTTAATTTCATCTACATTTTCTTCTGTTTAAATTGGAGATTTAAAGACCCCGAATTCATCTTATGATGCTCTTGGCTTAAGAAATTTAAACTGTGTAATTTTCTTCTTAGCTAATTCAGAATTCATCTTAGTAATGCTCTCATGCAGTTATTTGTTTTCTCTTTCTTCCTACACTCTGCTTAAATTCAATTTATAACTGAGACTCATCACCTCACTTAGCCTTTATCCTCTGGAGAGTTCTATTGGCTGGTCATTGTTTTCATTCACTCTCAGAATTTTGACTCCATAGCCCTGAGTGTCCCTTCTCTTCCTTGCCAACAAATTTATAAAAAAACCCCAAAACAAACCAAATCTAGCCACCGACTGACAAAGAAATATCAAGTGACATGAGAGATCCCTCTCTAAGTTGAGTAGGCTAGTGCCTCAGCTCTAAAGTAGGTTGAAACAATTACCTCTGTCATTTGTCTATCAGCCAGAAAAAATTTACAGAGTGCTAACAGACTATAAGAGACCTAATGTGATCCAGGTGGATATCAATGGCCACCCACCTTTTTCGACTGTCTCAAAACAATTTTCTGGAAAATCTGTCAATTTACTATTTTTAGTAGTTTTTAACATTCAGGGCCATTTTGAGGGCCCAAATGAAGGTTTTTAAAGATCAAGGTTCTAAATGATAGCCAAAGGCATGATTGAACCCCCAAAATGAATCTGCTCGATGATATCTTTCCAATGAGCTATCATACGCCTAAAACGAAGATCGTATGCAAAAGTTACGACCCTGGGAAGTTGATGCACCAACTTAGCCAAACGGGGCCCACATGACTTTTGGCGCTTCATTTCCTAGGGTTAGGTTTTTGGATGTCTAGGGTTTTTGGCATTCCAATTTATTGTAAAATGGCCTTCAGATCCTCATTGCAATCATATTCTTGCGAATGCGAGTAGCTGTGATATCTCTTCTCAGAGATAAGCTACCACCATTCTAGCAAGTCTTTCACTTTGTATTTTTACAGTCTCTGTACATTTATTTCATTAATAGAAATCATGTAGTACTGTATATCCGTGTTTATGGTTGCATCTCTGATACATTCTTGTTATATTATTGAATATTTTTGATATCTCTGTGCATTTCTTTATTATATCTCCGCTCTCATTTCGTGCCGAAAATAAATCCGGATCAGTGGTGTCAGAGCAGGCTATTCTTGATCATTTTTTTAGTGCATGTCTCCGAAGAGGTCCGAGTATAGCAAGTTGGGTCTCGAGCTTGTCTCTCTTGAGGACAATCGGTCTCGCACACCCAAGAAACCCTCAATGGAAGAAGAAAAAAAAAACGACGGAGCAGATGATCCTATAAGTCTGTTGCTTGAGAAAGCTCTCACACGACAGAGGGACAAAATGATGGAGAATTTTTCCCACATCCTTCAACGCCTCCCGATAGCATCTGACACATCTTCATCAAGCGACCACTTTGGAGGCACCTCTCCTTTTAAGGTACAAGTCAATTTTGATATTCCTATATTTGAAGGTCAGATAGATGCAGATGCCCTAGATAAATGGTTAAATCTATTAGAAGGTTATTTCTTTGTTCACAATTTTTCCAACAGAGAAAAGATCATCTTCGCGCTCCTTAAGGCTCTCTTCCATGTCAAACATTGGTGGGAAACTTACTGGGAGTAGAGTTCCACAGAGGAGTCTATAATATATGGGGTCGAGCCCACTTGGGATTTTTTTGTTGATGCGGTAAAGGAACAATATTACCTTGTTGGAAACTATGAGGACCAGTACATGAGATGGACCACACTGCGGCAAGAGAGGGGCCAAGTAGTTTCAGAGTTCACCAACACCTTCCATAGCTTGGGCACCAAGCTGGGTATAAAATACTCCGAACGACATTTGGTTCTGAAATACTGTGGGGATCTACATGGATACATCCAAACTAAAATGGATTTTCTAGACATCTCATCACTCGGTGCTTCTTATCGATATGCTGTTAAAATCGAGCAGAAATTTAAGCACTAGAACAAACTGGATTTCGGGTCTGCAAATCTGCAACAACCAAAGTATGACAAAGATGAACCTAACAAACAATCTCCCGAAATCCAGTCCAAGCCACATGAAAATAAGGGTCACGGGAATACAAAGGACACCGAAAATGGTGCGATTTCCACAGAAGAACCTGGCACAACAACGATGAATGTCTCTCAAAACAGTCATTGTTGGTCGAGATCAAAGACAAGGAGCCAAACCCTGGTTCAAAATCTAATTCTGAAAACACTGGTAAATGACAGATCATTGACACAGACCCCACTTCTATTGTCGCAACCACAACAATTCATCTAGAAGAAACAACAGATCCTGAAGAGGGGGAACATATTTTTCATTCACAGATGTGGGTGAAGGGGAACCCACTTCATTTTATTTTTGATAGCGGAAGGTAGAAGAACCTCATCTCAGCAGAGCTTGTCAAATAGTTGGGATTGTCGAAAACACCGCACCTGCATCCATAAAACATCAGGTGGCTTTTCCAAGGATGAGATATCCGTGTCAGCCAACAATGTCGATTTTCATACAACATCCAACCCTTCAAGGATGAGGTATTATGTGATGTTGCCCCACTGGATGTCTGTGATGTTCTCTTAGGCCAACCATATATGTGGAGAAGCCATGCTATTTATGAGTCTCGACCCCATAGTGTCATTGTTACTTTGGGGGGTCATCTCTACATAATACCAGAGGTAGTTATGACTACTGTTCCACCTAAAAAGTGCTGCAAGGTAGTATATCATACTGCAAAATTCAGCTTCTTCACAATCTATACAAAGGGGGAACAAAAGGACACTGAAACCACTATAGCCTTGCCCCAAGCACACTCTATCAAACAGAAGCAGGTCAACAAGGTTGCAAAAAAGCGCAAAGATTCCTTCTGCACATCGTCCTCTCATGTAGCCCAACTCGTTGAAAAAATTCAGCCTCAACAAGTTCGTGACAGACTTCCAAAAACTGAACAACGCAACGTCTCCAGCAAGGCAATCAACTCACCAAGATGTAGATTTGGAAAATGATTTTCCCTCTCCCCTGGTAACTCAACGCAATGGAGACCATTTCTTTCTAAGGAGGGAGGATTGATCCATGTGGATATCGGTGGCCACCCACCTTTTTCGACTGACTCAAAATAGTTTTATGAAAATTTTGGCAATTTACTATTTTTAGCAGTTTTTAACTTTCGGAGCATTTTGAGGGCCCAAATGAAGGTTTTTTGAGATCGAGGTTTTAAATGATAGTCAAAGTCATATGCCTAAATACCTTTCCATCGAGCTATCATATGCCTAAAACAGAGATCGTTTGCAAAAGTTATGACCCCGTGAAGTTGATGCACCAACTTACCCAAACGGGGCCCACATGAATTTTGGCGCTTCATCTCCTAGGGTTAGGTTTTTGGATGTCTAGGGTTTTTGGAATTCCAGTTTATTGTAAAAAGGCCTTCAGAGCCTCATTTCAATCATCTTCTTGCAAATGCAAGTAGCCATCACATCTCTTCTCAGAGATAAGTTGTCACCATTCTAGCGAGTCTTTCACTCTGTATTTTTATAGTCTCTGTACATTTATTTCATTAATATAAATCGTGTATTACTGTATATCTATGTTTATGGTTGCATATCTGATACATTCATGTTATATTATTGAATATCTGTGATATCTCTGTGCATTTATTTATTATATCTCCACTCTCATTTCATGTCGAAAATAAATCTGGATTAGTGGTGTCAGAGCAGGCTGTTCTTGATCATTTTTTCAGTGCATGTCCCTGATGAGGTCCGAGTATAGAAAGTTGGGTCTCGATCTTGCCTCTCTTGAAGAAAATCACTCTCTCACACCCAATAAACCCTCAATTGCATAAGAAAAGAAAAACAATGAAGCATGCGATCCTATAAGTCTGTTGCTTGAGCAAACTCTCACGCAAATGAGGGATGAAATGATGGAGAATTTTCCCCACATCCTTCAATGCCTCCCGATAGCATCAGGTGCATCTTCATCAAGTGACCAATTTGGAGGCACCTCACCTTTTAAGGTATAGGTCAATTTTGATATTCCTATATTTGAAGGTCAGATAGATGTGGATTCCCTAGATAAATGGTTAAATCTGTTAAAAGGTTATTTCTCTGTCAACAATTTTTCCGACAGAGAAAAGATCATCTTCGCGCTCCTTAAGGCTCTTCGCCATGTCAAACATTGGTGGGAAACTTACTGGGAGCATATTTCCACAGAGGAGTCTAGAATATATGGTGTCGAGCCCACTTGGGATTTTTTTGTGGATGCGGTAAAGGAACAATATTATCCTGTTGGCAATTATGAGGACCAGTACATGAGATGGACTACACTGTGGCAAGAGAGGGGCCAAGCAATTTCAGATTTCACCAACACCTTCCATACCTTGCGCACCAAGCTGGGTATCAAAGACTCTGAATGACATTTCGTTTTGAAATACCATGGGGCTCTACACAGATACATCCAAACTGAAATGGATTTTCTAGACATCTTATCACTCAGTGCTGCTTATCGATATGCTGTTAAAATCGAGCAGCAATTTAAGCACCAGAACAAATGGGATTTTGGGTATGCAAATATTCAGCAACCAAAGTATGACAAAGACGAACCTAACAAACAGTCTCCCGAAAACCAGTCCAAGCCACATGAAAAGAAGGGTCACGAGAAGACAAAGAAGAATACCCGAAAATGGTGTGATTTTCACAGAAGCCCCTGGCATGAAACCGATGAATGTCACTCAAAACAGTCATTGGTGGCCGAGATCAAAGACAAGGAGCCGAACCCTAATTCAAAATCTGATTCTGAAAATACTAGTAAAGGACAGATCATTGACACAGACCCCACTACTATTGTCGCGACCACAACAATTAAACCAGAAGAACCAACAGATCCTAAAGAGGGAGAACGTCTTTTTCATTCACAGATGTGGGTGAAGGGGACTCCGCTTCATTTTATTGTTGATAGTGGAAGCCAAAATAACCTCATCTTAGCAGAGGTCGTCAAACAGTTGATATTTTGTCGAAAACAACACACCTGTAGCCATACAAGATTGAGTGGCTTCACCAAGGAAGAGATCTCCATGTCAACCAACAATGTCAATTTTCATACGACATCCAACTCTTCAAGGATGAGGTATTATGTCTTGTTGACCCACTGGATGTTTGTGATGTTCTCTTGGGCTAACCATATGTGTGGAGATGCCATGCTGTTTATGAGTCTCGACCCTGTAGTGTCATTGTTACTTTGGGGGGTCATCTCTATAGAATACCAGAGGTAGTTCCGACTACTGTTCCACCTAAAAAGTGTCGCAAGGTAGTATCTCATACTGCAAAATTCAGCTTCTTCACAATCTGTTCAAAATGGGAACAAAATGACACTGCAACCACTACAGCCTTGCCCCAAGAACCTTCTATCAAATAGAAGCAGGTCGAAAAGGTTGCAACAAAGTGCAAAGATTCCTTCTACACATCATCCTTTCATGTAGCCCGACTTTTTGAACAACCTCAGTCTCAACAGGTTCATGACAGACTTCCACAAACTGAACAACGCAATGTCTCCAACAAGGCAAACAACTCACCAAGATGCAGATTTGGAAAATGCTTTTCCCTCTCCCCTGGGAACTCAACATAATGGATACCATTGCTTCCTAAGGAGGGAGGATTGATCCAGGTGGATATCAGTGGCCACCCACCTTTTCCGAGTGGCGCAAAACAGTTTTCTGGAAATTTTGGCAATTTACTATTTTTAGCAGTTTTTAACTTCCAGAGCCATTTTGAGGTCCCAAATGAAGATTTTTCAATATCTAGGTTCTCAATGATAAAAAAATACATTATTGAGGCTCCAAAATTAATCTCCTCTATGATACCTTTCCAATGAGCTATCATACTCCTGAAACGAAGATCATATGAAAAAGTTACGACCCTAGGAAGTTGATGCACCAACTTACCCAAATGGGGTGCACATGACTTTTGGCGCTTCATCTCCTAGGGTCAGGTTTTTGGATGTCTAGGGTTTTTGACATTCCATTTTATTGTAAAAAGGCCTTCATATCTTCATTTCAATCATCTTCTTGCGAATGTGAGTAGCTGTCACATTTCTTCTCAGAGATAAGCTGCCACCATTCTAGAGAGTCTTTCACTCTGTATTTTTACAATCTATGTACATTTATTTCATTAATATAAATAATGTATTACTGTATATATGTGTTTATGGTTGCATCTCTGATACATTCCTATTATATTATTGAATATATGCGATATTTCTGTGCATTTCTTTATTATATCTCCACTCTCATTTCGTGTTGAAAATAAATCCGGATCATTGGTGTCAGAGCAGGCTGTTCTTAATCGTTTTGTTAGTGCATGTCCCCGACGAGGTCCGAGTATAGCAAGTTAGGTCTTCAGCTTGTCTCTCTTGATGACAATTTCTCTCACACACCCAATAAACCCTCAATGGTGGAATAGAAGAAAAACAACAAAACAAACGATCCTATAAGTCTGTTGCTTGAGCAAGATCTCACGCGATAGATGGACGAAATTATGGAGAATTTTCCCACATCCTTCAATGCCTCCCGATAGCATCAGGCGCATCAAGCGACCACTTTGGAGGCACCTCACCTTTTAAGGTATAGGTCAATTTTGATATTCCTATATTTGAAGGTCAGAAAGATGCAGATTCCATAGAAAAATGGTTAAATCTGTTAGAAGGTTATTTCTCTGTTCACATTTTTTTCGATAGAGAAAATATCATTTCATGCTCCTTAAGGCTCTCCCCCATTTCAAACATTAGTGGTAAACTTACTGGGAGCAGAGTTCCACAGAGGAGTCTGGAATATATGGGGCCGAGGCCACTTGGGATTTTTTTGTGGATGCGGTAAAGGAACAATATTACCCTATTGGCAACTATGAGGCCCAGTGCATGAGATGGATCACTCTGCCGAAATAGAGGAGCCAAGCAGTTTCAGAGTTCACCAACACCTTCCATACCTTGTGCACCAAGCTGGGTATCAAAAACTCCGAATGAAATTTGGTTCTGAAATACCATGGGGCTCTACACAGATACATCCAAATTGAAATGGTTTTTCCACACATCTCGTCACTCGGTGCTGCTTATCGATATGCTGTTAAAATCGAGCAGAAATTTAAGCACCAGAAAAAACGAGATTTTGGGTCTGCAAATCTGCAACAACCAAAGTATGACAAAGACGGACCTAACAAACAGTCTCCTGAAAATCAGTCCAAGCCACATGAAAAGAAGGGTCACAGGAAGAGAAAGAAGGACACTGAAAAATGATGCGATTTCCACAGAAGCCCCTGGAACAACATCGATAAATGTCGCTCAAAACAATCATTGGTGGCCGAGATCAAATACAAGGAGCCTAACCCTAATTCAAAATATGATTATGAAAATACTGGTACTGGACATATCATTGAAGTAGACTCCACTATTATTGTCGCGACCGCAACAATTCAACCAGAAGAACCAACAGATCCTGAAGAGGGGGAACGTATTTTTAATTCAAAGATGTGGTATAAGGGGACCTTGCTTCATTTTATTGTTGATAGTGGAAGCCAGAAGAACCTCATCTCAATAGAGGTCGTCAAACAGTTGGGATTGTTGACAACACTACACCTGCAACCATACAACATCGGGTGGCTTTGCCAAGGATGAGATCTCCGTGTCAGCCAATAGTGTCGATTTTCATATGACATCCAACCCTTCAAGGATGAGGTATTATGTGATGTTTCCCCACTGGATGTTTGTGATGTTCTCTTGGTCCAACCATATATGTGGAGACGCCATGCTGTTTATGAGTCTCGACCCCATAGTGTCATTGTTACTTTGGGGGGTCATCTCTACAGAATATCAGAGGTAGTTCCGACTACTGTTCCACTTAAAAAGTGCCGCAAGGTAGTATCTCATACTGCAAAATTCAGGTTCTTCATAATCTGTTCAAAAGAGGAACAAAAGGACACTGCAACGACTATGGCCATGCCCCTAACACCTTTTATCAAACAGACGCAGGTCGACAAGGTTGCAACAAAGAGAAAATATTCCTTCTGCACATCGTCCTCTCATGTAGCCTGAATTTTTGAACAGCCTCAGCCTCAACAAGTTCATGTCAGACTTCCACAAATTGAATAACGCAACGTCTCCAACACGACAAGTAGTTCACCAAGATGCAGATTTGGAAAATGATTTTCCCTCTCCCCTGGGAACTCAACGCAATGGAGACCATTTCTTCCTAAGAATGGAGGATTGATCCAGGTGGCTATCGGTGGCCACCCACCTTTTCTGACTGGCTTAAAACAATTTTCTGAAAAATTTGGCAATTTACTATTTTTAGCAGCTTTTAACTTCCGGGGCCATTTTGATGGCCCAAATGAAGGTTTTTCAAGATAGAGGTTCTTAATGATAGCCAAAGTAATTATTGAGCCCCCAAATGTATCTCCTCAATGATACCTTTCCAACGAGCTACCATATGCCTAAAATGGAGATCGTATGCAAAAGTTACGACCCCAGGAAGTTGATACACCAAATTACCCAAACGGGGCCCACATGAATTTTGGCGCTTCGTTTCCTAGGGTTAGGTTTTTGGATGTATAGTTTTTTTGGCATTCTAGTTTATTGTAAAAAGGTCTTCAGAGCCTCATTTCAATCATCATTTTGTGAATGTGAGTAACCGTCACATCTCTTTTGAGAAATAAGCTGCCACCATTCTAACAAGTCTTTCACTCTGTATTTTTACAGTCTCTGTACATTTATTTCATTAATACAAATCATGTATTACTGTATATCTATGTTTATGGTTGCATCTCTAATACATTCCTGTTATGTTATTGAATATCTGTGATATTTCTGTGCATTTTTTTATTATATCTCTGCTCTCATTTCGTGCTGAAAATAAATCTGGATTAGTGGTGTCAGAGCAGGCTGTTCTTGATCATTTTTTCAGTGCATGTCCCCGACGAGGTCCGAGTATATCAAGTTGGGTCTCGATCTTGTCTCTCTTGAGAAAAATCGTTCTCGCATACCCAATAAACCCTCAATGATGGAAGAAAAGAAAAATGACTAAGTAGACGATCCTATAAGTCTGTTGCTTGAGCAAGATCTCACGCAACAGAGGGACAAAATGATGAAGAATTTTTCCCACATCCTTAAACGCCTCTCGATAGCAAGCTTCTTCACAATTTGTTCCAAAGGGGAACAAAAGGACACTACAACCACTACAGCCTTGCCCCAAGCACCTTCTATCAAACATAAGCAGGTCGAAAAGGTTGCAACAAAGTGCAAATATTCCTTCTGCACATCGTCCTCTCATGTAGCCCGACTTGTTGAAAAGCCTTAGCCTCAACAGGTTCGTGATAGACTTCCACAAACTGAACAACATGACGTCTCTAGCAAGGCAAGCAACTCACCCAGATGCAGATTTGGAAAACTCTTTTCCCTCTCCCCTGGGAACTCAATGCAATGGATACCATTTCTTCCTAAGGAGGGAGGATTGATCCAAGTGGATATCGGTGGCCACCCACCTTTTTCCAACTGGCTCAAAACAATTTTCTAGAAATTTTGGCAATTTACTATTTTTAGCAGTTTTTAACTTTCTGGTCCATTTTGAGGGCCCAAATGAAGGTTTTTAGAGATCGAGGTTCTCAATGATATCCGAAGGCAAGATTGATCCCCCAAAATGAATCTCCTCGATGATACCTTTCCAACGATCTATCATACGCCTAAAACAAAGATAGTATGCAAACGTTACGACCCTGGGAAGGTGATGCACCAACTTACCCAAACGGGGCCCACATGACTTTTGGCGCTTCATCTCCTAAGGTTAGGTTTTTGGATGCATAGGGTTTTTTGAATTCCATTTTATTGTAAAAAGGCCTTCAGATCTTCATCTTAATCATTTTCTTGCGAATGCGAGTAGCCGTCACATCTCTTCTCAGAGATAAGATGCCACCATTCTAGCGAGTCTTTCACTCTGTATTTTTACAGTCTCTATACATTTATTTCATTAATAGAAATCCTGTATTACTGTATATCTGTGTTTATGGTTGCATCTCTAATACATTCCTATTATATTATTGAATATCTGCGATATCTATGTGCATTTATTTATTATATCTCCCTCTCATTTCATGCCGAAAATAAATCCGGATCAGTGGTGTCAGAGCAGGCTATTCTTGATCATTTTTTCAGTGCATGTCCCCGACATGGTCCGAGTATAGAAAGTTGGGTCTCAATCTTGTGTCTCTTGAGGAAAATTTCTCTCGCACATCGAAGAAACCCTCAATGGTGGAAGAAAATAAAAACGACGGAGCAGGCGATTTTATAAGTTTGTTGTTTGAGCAAGCTCTCACACGACATAGGGACGAAATGATGGAGAATTTTTCCCACATCCTTCAACGCCTCTAGATAGCATTAGACACATCTTCATCAAGCGACCACTTTGGAGGCATCTCACCTTTTAAGGTACATGTCAATTTTGATATTTCTATATTTGAAGGTCAGATAAATGAAGATGCCCTAGATAAATGGTTAAATCTGTTAGAAGGTTATTTCTCTGTTCACAATTTTTTCGACAGAGAAAATATCATATTCGCGCTCCTTAAGTCTCTCCCCCATGTCAAACATTGGTGGGAAACTTACTGGGAGTAGAGTTCCATAGAGAAGTCTGGAATATATGGGGTCGAGCCCACTTGAGATTTTTTTGTGGATGCGGTAAATGAAAAATATTACCCTGTTGGCAACTATGAGGACCAGTACATGAGATGGACCACACTGCGACAAGAGGGGGGCTAAGAAGTTTTGGATTTCACCAAAACATTCCATACCTTGTGCACCAAAATGGGTATCAAAGACTCTGAATGACATTTTGTTCTGAAATACCATGGGGCTCTACACAGATACATCCTAACTGAAATTTTATTTTTGAACATCTCATCACTTAGTGCTTCTTATCGATATGCTGTTAAAATCGAGCATAAATTTAAGCACTAGAACAGATGGGATTTCGAGTCTGCAAATCTGCAACAACCAAAGTATGAAAAAGACGACCCTAACAAAAAGTCTCCCGAAAACTAGTCCAATCCACATGAAAAGAAGGGTCACGAAAAGACAAAGAAGGACATCGAAAAAGGTGCGATTTCCACAGAAGCCCCTGGCACAACACCGATGAATGTCATTCAAAACAATCAATGGTGGCTGAGATCAAAGACAAGGAGCTGAACTCTGATTCAGGATCTGATTCTAAAAACACTTGTAAAGGATAGATCATTGATGTAGACCCCACTGGTATTGTTGCGACCGCAACAATTCAAACAGAAGAACCAACAGATCCCGAAGAGGGGGAACGTGTTTTTCATTCACAGATGTGGTTTAAGGGGACCTCGCTTAATTTTATTATTGATAGAGGAAGCCATAAGAGCCTTGTCTCAGCAGAGGTCATTGTCGACAACACCACACCTACAACCATACAAAATCCGGTGGCTTCGCCAAGGATGAGATCTCTGTGTCAACCAATAGTGTCGATTTTCATATGGCATCCAACCCTTCAAGGATGAGGTATTATGTGATGTTTCCCCACTGGATGTCTGTGATGTTCTCTTGGGCCAACCATATATGTGGAGACACCATGCTGTTTATGAGTCTCGACCCCGTAGTGTCATTGTTACTTTGGGGGGTCATCTCTACAGAATACCAGAGGTAGTTCCGATTACTGTTCCACCTAAAAATTACCGCAAGGTAGTATCTCATACTGCAAAATTCAACTTCTTCAAAATCTATTCAAAAGGGGAACAAAAGGGCACTGCAACCATTACAGCCTTGCCCCAAGCACCTTCTATGAAACAAAAGAAGGTAGACAAGGTTGCAAAAAATCACAAATATTCCTTCTGCATGTTTTCCTCTCATGTAGCCTGACTTGTTGAACAACCTCAACCTCAATAGGTTCGTGACAAACTTCCACAAACTGAACAATGCAACGTCTCCAACAAGGCAGGCAACTCACCAAGATGAAGATTTGGAAAACGCTTTTCCCTCTCCCTCGGGAAATCAACGCAATGGATACCATTTCTTCCTAGGGAGAGAGGATTGATCTAGGTGGATATCGGTGGCTACCCACCTTTTTCGACTGGCTCAAAACAGTTTTCTGGAAATTTTGGCAATTTACTATTTTTAGCAGTTTTTAACTTCCAGGGCCATTTTGAAGGCCAAAATGAAGGTTTTTAGAGATTGAGTTTCTCAATGATAGCCGAAGGCATGATTGAGCCCCCAAAATGAATCTCCTCGACGATGCCTTTCCAATGCGCTATCATATGCCTAAAACGAAGATCGTATGCAAACGTTACAACCCCGGGAAGTTGATGCACCAACTTACCCAAACGGGGCCCACATGACTTTTGGAGCTTCATCTCCTAACGTTAGGTTTTTGGATGTCTAGGGATTTTGGCATTCTAGTTTATTGTAAAAATGCCTTCAGAGCCTCATTTTAGTCATCTTCTTACGAATGCGAGTAGCCATCACATCTCTTCTCAGAGATAAGCTACCACCATTCTAGCGAGTCTTTCACTCTGTATTTTTACAGTCTTTGTGCATTTGATTCATTAATAAAAATCGTGTATTACTTTATATTTGTGTTTATGGTTACATCTCTGATAAATTCCTATTATATTGTTGAATATATGCGATATCTCTGTGCATTTATTTATTATATCTCTGCTCTCATTTCGTGCCGAAAATAAATCCGGATCAGTGGTGTCAGAGCAGCGATTTTCTTGATCATTTTTTCAGTGCATGTCCCCGATGAGGTACGAGTATAGAAAGTTGGGTCTCGAGCTTGTCTCTCTTGAGGAAAATTTGTTAAGAACCAAACTTCAATGTAGCATAGAAAAACCTTAGGAAAAGTACTCAACGCCTTGAAAAAGAGATAATTTCAGATAATAAGCCTCTTCGAGGGGGCAACCTCCTTTTACCCCACTTAAATGTTCAAGTACCAGATGATTCAAAATGAAAATGTCTCCTT